>JAOQMM010000006.1:20998237-21019946 GCA_027563515.1 Erythroxylum platyclados
TTTTGTAGACGATTTAATTGGAGTTCTCGAGAGACTACTTCGCTCTTAAGTTCAAATCGTCTTTGAGAGAGATGTTCGTACCTAAGGTTTAATAATTAACGAAGGAAGAAGAAAAGTAAACTATTGTGTTTTCCTATGCTCATTGATTTGGAAAAGCTTACAACGTATAATATATATTTCTTAAAAATATTTTAAGTTTGGACTGGTGTGAAGTCAATGGGTATGTTGAAATAAATTATAGTAATATAGTAAAAGTAAAAAATTCAACGTATCCGATGCAAAAGATTTTTTGTTTTACAAGAATCTTAAAGAGGTTGTTCCTGTAATTCAAACCTATGACTTTTTAATTACAAAAAAGTAACTTTATCAGTTCTTATAATTAAATTAAATTATATCAATATATAGTATATAATATATTTGATTTTTATCAAATTATATTTTTGTATGTTCGATTCACTTTTCAATGTAAACAAATTTTGTAAATTAATTTGATTGGATTTTCTTTGAATAACCAAGTCCAAATAAATTTCATAAAATATCTTATTGTATAGTAACATAATTACTTAAGTTGTTTAAATTTTATAACCTTATAAGACTTTTATTATATAATTTATAAGAGTAAATATATTTTCGATACTATATTTTAAAGTGATATTCTTAGGGATGACAATGAGTTAGCTCCAACAATTTTTTAAAAATTAAAAATATAAAATAATATTTTTTTAATTAAGTCAGATTTAGGCTGCCTAGGTCCAGATCAACCCAAAACGTAATTTTTTTAAATAAAACAAGCGAATTAAAAAAATTGATTCTCGAATCAATTTAGATCCGGGTAGCCCAGGCACCCAATTAAAAACACTTGAGTATGACTCAATTATCACCGTTATCATATACCATTCCGAATTTAACCATTATTTCTACTTGTGTTGTCATTATTTTAAAATTATCCAATAATGTTGAATATTTATTAAAAACAAGTCAAAATATAACATATATCCTAATAAATCTTAATATTCTATATTTAATTCTCAAAATCCGTCTCTTGGCACTTTCCATCAAATCTCGTACTTCACGCG
This sequence comes from Erythroxylum platyclados, assembly GCA_027563515.1. Taxonomy (NCBI): domain Eukaryota; kingdom Viridiplantae; phylum Streptophyta; class Magnoliopsida; order Malpighiales; family Erythroxylaceae; genus Erythroxylum; species Erythroxylum platyclados. The sequence goes on from JAOQMM010000006.1 coordinate 20,999,314, forward strand.
AGCCAAACCGCATACACGTCGTCCGGCTAAAATCTCGGTCAAATTAGGGCTTCTCTCCGGTGAAACACCGCCGTAGACTCCGCCAGTTGCCGCCATGGACAACCTTCCTATGCCCAACAACAACAACCACATCTCCTTTTCCTCCGTTAAACCCGAACCCCTCTCACCGACCCACCATTCGGGTCCACAACCAGTCGTTAAAACCGAACCACACGACCTCCCAATTATCGTTCAGTCTCAGCCTCAACATCATGGGAACGACCCCAGTAAGCTTTTGGAATCAATTGATGGACTGGCCAATCTCTCCGCTGCTATTAACGCGTTCAAGAGCAAATTCGATGAATTGCAGAAGCACCTCGATTTCATTGCGACTGCTATCGAAGCTCGTTCCAAGAACCTGGCTTTCCGGCCCAGTAATGACGAAGAACAGAGAAAAGAACAACCTCAAACTGAGGCATTGTTGGAGAGGGAAAATCCGACGGAAACAGACATCCCAGAGACGAGTAATCCGGAAAAATCGGAGCTTTTGGTTCTCTGCGAGACGATGTTGGGAAGAGGGCTTCGGAGATACATCACTGCCCATTTGTCTAATGTTCCTAAGCTTCGTGAAGAAGTCCCTTTGGCACTTAAACGCTCGCCGAATCCGGCGAAACTAGTCTTGGACTGTATTGGTAGGTTCTTCTTGCAAGGAAGTAAAGCCTATACAAATAAAGACTCTCCTATGGTTACGGGAAGAGAAGCTTGTGTTTTGGTGTTGGAATTTTTGCTTTTGATTGACGGTGAAGTTAAAGTGGAGGGTGCTGTGAGGCATGAGGCTGAGCAGGCTGCAATTGGTTGGAAAAAGAGGCTTGTTGCTGAAGGTGGTTTGAGTAGAGCGACCGAAGTTGACGCCAGAGGGTTGCTTCTTCTTGTTAGTGGATATGGGATTCCGAATGGTTTTAAGAATGATGATGTTTGGGATTTGGTTGTATCTTGTAATTCAAGGGAGATTGCACCGGCTCTTCGCAGGTCTCGGGCTCTTGTTTCGAGGATTTCAGGTGATTTTTTGCTAATGCTGATAAATTTGCCGTCTTCCACACAGTTCTGATTTTGAAGTTGTTGTCTTTACATCTAGGTGTTCTTTTTTAATGTTTATAGTGGTTTCATTATCATTTTTTGGGTTCATTGTTCAGTTTAACATCCTTAATTCTGTTATATTGGTGAAATTCTCCTATTATATATAGCTTCTGTTGTCTTGATTGATTTTTTGGCCACTTTTATGCTGAAGTGAATCGGAATTCAGGCATCTTGAGTTGTGTGAGAATATGGAGAATCAAAAAATAACATCTTGGAGGAAATTAAAATATGGCTCTGGATCTGGAGGCTAGAAAGTTCCTGGAGAGATTTTTGTATGTTAACTTTAGCTATCTAGTTGTTAACCTTCTCATGGTATTTGGTTCTTGTCTTGTGCACCAATTCTTCGTGCATCATGGAGTGGAGTGCCTAGGCTACTCTTTGTTCTTCTTGCTCACATTTGTTTTTCTTCTGGATGTCTAGAAATCTTAGTTATTAATGTACCAACTTGAGAGGAGTTTGAGCTTATCAATGTTGTTGAGTATCAGCAACTTGAAACTTCAATGGATAGACTATATATACACAGCTATAGTTATATTTGCATTATATTTGTTTTTGCATGTGGTTCAGAGGCTTTTGACATTTTTCATGTGTATTATATTATTGTACAGAATCTATTAAAAAAATAGATAAAACCCCACGAACTGTTTTATAGGCATGTGGATAGGATACAATAGCATTCTCCTCGTCCATCAAATATTGATGGAAAGATATTATTCTATCCCATTAATTATGATAAACAATGATCGTAAGTTTCTCTCACAGCTTTGAACTATTTATGATGATCATTCTTCATGCCATATTCATTCTTAACAGCTCAACCATTGGGTTAACGCCAGGAAAAGTAACTAGTGGCTGCGATAAGTTATTCAATCACTCGTCATTTGACATTTGTTTCAATTTCAAGACTGCTTTGTCCTTTTTTAACATTTTTAATGAGGATTTTTGTTTATATGTGTCGATATCATTTTTCACGTGCCTGTTGGCCATTAAGTTTGTAATTTTTGTTTATATATGTCTATTAGTTTGCAGGTGTCTGCTCAGCACTGAGTTTGTTATGGAGACTATTGTCTGATTGCACATGTCTGAGTTTTGTTGTGTCAATATATATCGATCCATGAAGTTTACTCCTAAAGTGATAAATTTGGCTTTTGATGACCACACAGTTCGATATCTCATGTGTGGACCGGTCAAACATCATTAAATGTGGTTTCTTTAATGGTTTCAAAATTACCCGAAAATCAGTCTCTAAACAGAGGCTATGCATGTTTAATTTTTACTGCTGTACAATCTCTGTACAGAGCACAGATCTGCCTATGTTAAAAGAATTTTGTGAGTGAACAGTCTGCATACACAACATTAGTAAGCTTCTCTTTCAGTCTCCTTTGCTTTTTGCTACTATATCAAATTTCTACAAATGTTGCCTTTCTGAAATTACCTTTCTGAAATTAGTGGCTACCAAAAGGCTTGAAGGCTCATCAACATAGCCTCCATACAAGAAGTTCCGAGCATTTTATATTTTTTTTCTTGAAATTGATTGCGTTGTCAAATGAAAACGTGCAACATTGGGAAGAGTCATGGATTACCTTATTCAATGAGCTTCTGATTTTACAGACATCATAGAGGGAAGGATGAAGAGTGGAATGAAAATTGAAGCTGTTGATATAGCTAGTATTTTGGGAATTGACGACAAGTTTCCACCTAAGAAACTTTTGACGTCATTCTTACGGGATAAGGAGGAATGGTTGAAGAGAAAAAGAAAAGAAGTTAATCATTCACTGTTCTTGCTGGTATGGATTAATTTGTCTATATTTTTTCTGCAACTTATGACTACTAGTTATGCTAATGGTGCAGTCTCATGATGACCTTTCACAGAAAGAAGTAAATGAAAAGCATTTGTCTGCTCTTAAATCCGTAATAAAGTTCCTCAAAGATCGCAAGATGGATGTTGCAGAGGTTCTCCCAGAAGTAGAGTTAAAGGCAATGAAATTGGAGAAAGATATTAGTGACCTCGCTAAACAAATAGATGATTGGAAAATGCAGAAAAGAAAAGCAGAGGAGAGTGAGTTGTCAAGGAATTTGATGAATCAAGAACCAAAGCGTCCACGATTTTCAGAAAAACGGTCGACCATGATCTCCGCTCCAGTTGTTGGGTTGCACGAGCAAAGGGCTGCTGTTCATGTGGAGGACTTATATAATGGTTCACTGCGAACTAACTTACTGGATGGTGGATTCTCTGGTCATGTCAACAGTTATTCTTATGCCACAACTGTACCAAATGCGACTGAAACAGGCTATTTGCCTGAAAACGTTCTTGGAACAATGACAGGAGGCCCCGTGTATGCCAATGGAGTTGGGCTACAAGGTGTTTATGATGTTTCATCTGCAGGTTCAATTCCTGGCGTTCACAGGGAGACATTGATTGATAGGGATGGTCAAAGGGTTGTAAACCATGCTCAGTCATATGGATGGACCGAGGTCGAAAACAATCCCTTCAATGAAAGATCGATCAGGCAGGGCTTCATCAGGCAACCTGTGTCTGGCTTGCATGAAGCATCACCATCAGTAGATGGTTTTTTGGTTCCACCTAATTCCGCAGTCACTGCTGCTTCTAATCGTAGCTCAGCTTATGATCTATATCGTTATGCTAAGGCCACAAACAGTAATGTCATTTGACTTCAACTGTAGTATCCTTAGCAAGACCCAAACACCAGAGTCCACAAGTTATGGAGGACTTCCATTGTTGGTCGTAATATTTTAACTTCAGTTTCCTTTTCTCAACCTTTTAATTATGAATTTTGTACAGTGAACTCCTGAAACAGAAGTTGGTAGAATTATAGGATCATTTTTGGCCAAGGATTTGCATTGGGTGTAAGAATCTTCAGCCAAAGAACCTATATTTTCTGTCTTATACCTGTATGTCAACTTCAATCCAGAGAAGATCTAGACTGCAAATCCAATGGTGTGTCTCAATCTTGTAAAACTATTACAGAAATTCCCTGTTCTATTTCAGCAGTAGAACTAGATGGTACTCGAAATTTTGTCAGTATCATGAAATGCGTGGAGATACAAGACTAGTAACACTAATAGCCCAGGCCCCAACTTTCAATTTTATTTTTAGTTTTCAGTTCTTGTGTATAAATTTAGTAAAAATAAAAAAATAAAATAAGAACTAAACGGCTTTTAATTAACTTTAATCGTCTGTTCCTGTGATTAGCACCGAAATACGGATTAAAAAACGTTAAATGTTTCCAAGAGCAGCAACAAGAGCATCGAAGAATGCTAGGAAATACCTGATGCATGTTCAAGACTCGTCAGTCTATATTTAAGAAAGGCCATAGTAAAATACAGTTTAATTTAACATTTTCTGGTTCCTAAATCCTACTCAAGCTCGTCATTTTTGTAAAGAAAGTTTTAGTTGCCTCTTGTCCTGCTCCAAAGAACAAGCTCTTCTCGTCCTTTCATCTTTCTATTTTCTTCTTTTCAATCTTTCGGGAAATGTTTTTACAGTCATAAATAGATGACAAAGCAAAATGATGGTGGAGGCAAAGATTCCGATTATGTTAGTTCTCGGTGTAGTTGTTGGAAACCTGGCAGGGACTTTGTCAGGAGAGCTTCAGGTCGGGTTTTACAGAGGTAAATGTGGGTTCGCTGATGTTGAAGCCATAGTAGCTGGTATTGTCAGTGCACGTTTCTTCAGGGATCGTTCAATTGTGGCCGCTCTTTTACGCTTGCAGTTCCATGATTGCTTCGTCAATGTATGCTTACATATCTCTGGCTATTATTAATCATCTCAGAACAATTAATCATCAGTTTTTAACATAATAATCCCTTTTAAGTTCACTTAAAGTCATTAAACATATCCATGCAGCAACAAGAAGCATGGATGATGATTTGGTTGGTAAGCAAGCTTTGTATGAACTTATCTCAAGGTTCAAGCATGTACCCTCTAGTTATTTTTAACCATTAAAAAGGTAGGTGGTAGTTGTTAAGATGCATGAGCTAATATTCTGGTGTCTTAGCAATAACAAAAACTAAAAATATGCTCTCTTGAGTAAAAAAGGTTCTCCTTCATTCTTGCAGAACTTTAAGTTGACGAATTAACCACTTACTGTTATATGAAGTTGCTGGTTAACTAACGATTTCATTGTGTAAATAATGATGAGAAAGGGGTGTGATGCATCAATACTTATAGATGGGATCAACAGTGAGAAAACAGCATTACCAAATGCAAGCGTTCGAGGTTATGACCTTATAGACATAGTAAAGGCTGCAGTTGAAGAAGCATGCCCTGGTGTGGTCTCTTGTGCTGATCTCATTGCACTTGCCACTAGAGATGCTGTCTTCTTGGTATGTCTCTCTCTTTTAAGTCAAAAACTCGTACTTATGAGTTGTTCCAGATACTCGTCACTAACTTAAGCATCAGAGTGTCCGCATCCGACATAAGTTCCGGTAATGATATGCACTTACTTGCAGAGTGGTGGTGGAAGATACAATGTTCCAACAGGAAGAAGAGATGGTTTGGTATCTCAGGCTCAGAATATAAGTCTCTTAGGCCCTTCAATTTCAGTGTCTCAAGCAATTGCAGCATTTGCTGAAAAAGGTCTCAGCATTACAGACATGGTGCTTCTTATGGGTACTTGAAACTTTTAACAGTTTCAGCTTTGCTTAGAATGTAACATAACCTGAAATGAAACTGACCATTTTCTCATACAATTTGCTATATAGGTGCCCATTCTGTTGGAATCGCACACTGTTCATTCATCAAAAACCGTCTCTACAACTTTCAAGGCACTGGCAGACCAGACCCTGCAATGGAACCTGTGCTAGCAAATATACTGAGACTAAGGTGTCCAAAAGATCTACTATCAGACAGCACAGTCAATCTAGACCAGAACCCATTTAGTCTATCTATGGTGGACATCTCGTACTATCAGAATGTAATGCTGCACAGGGGCATTCTCCAAATTGACCAAGAGCTTGGAACTGATCCTGTTACAAGGCCCATAGTTGCAGAGCTAGCAACTGCATTGGATTTTCCCATCAGGTTTGGTGCTGCTATGGTCAGAATGGGAACTATAGGAGTTCTCACTGGCACACAAGGAGAGATTAGAAGATCATGTAGGGCCAGTAATATGCCCCCATTTGCTTGATTTGGTGCTCGGCATTACTCAACCTATTGACTGTCCTGTTCTTCAATATTTACTGTGTGATTAAATCTTCATAAGTGCTTTCAATGTCAAAAAAGAAATCAGCGTGATCAAAATGCTTAGTTTCAAGAGAATTTATATGATAAACTGAATTGATTGTAATGTGGAAAAGCATCTCAAAAAGTTAATCAGCGTATTAGAATCTCAAACACCATCAAAATACTTTAGTTCGAAGACTTCTAATCTTGACTAGTTTGCATCATTATCCTGGACAACATGAATTTGAAGGAATTGCAAGGCATCCTCCATCATTCTTACATGCCTAGTGACTTTACCAACAAGATTATCCAACCCTTTTCAGGACATCTTCCAATGTCTTACTGATTGCCTTCTAATTGAACAATCATCTAAAAATTTTCCTCTTCTAAAATTGGTTTAAGAAATTGTTCCGATCGAGCTAACCTTTTTGCTATTGTTTCATGTTGCCTTCCACCATTTTTGATCGAAATTCCCTTGCCTCTAACACCACTTGTTACAAAGTGTAAATTGAAGTTACATATTGATATTCAATTTTACCATATTCACAACTTAATTCTTAAACTAAGTTCTAATTGTTAAAAAACTTAATCGGTTTAACCTTCACTCCGGTTTTTAAAACAATAAATTCTAGACGAAATTTTTGTAATATTTTGTGTGTGTTTTGATGAGATTTTCTCTAAAATATTTGGTGGGCATTTCCACAAAATATTTTTTCAAACAAAATATAAACGGTCTTTCGTCCATAGCACTATAAATATTAGTATTTTGGGAACAGAATGCAAAGAAACTCCATAAATAATTGAAATAGAACTTTCATTCATGTAAAGGAAAGCATACAATCTTGTGTGAGGACTTATTATAAGCTTTATTTTTGGCCTGCACACTTTTCAACATTCTGAATCCTTAGACTGATTTCTTGGATAGTATATTTAACACAGCTTCCTTATTTAGTCATGTCTCCATCACATTGAACCTGCAAAATCGTTATATCAACCAATTTGTCATATGGAGAATCTTACACCTTGCATGTGAAATTGATGTCACAAGTTTAATTATATAAGCAAAAATAAAGCATATAAATCAATATTTCAGTTGATATAAGCTTAATTTAATTAAATTCAAAGCTTATAAAAAATTAGGAAAAAAAGTCAACCATTTTATTAACTTTTGTTTTCATTTATATTATAGAGACTTCGACCATCCTTTTTTATGCTTAGAGGTATTTGTAATAACTTAAATTTAGACTTGCCACCTATTATATTATGTAAGAAGATTAACTTCTTTGCATTGTGATCTTCCATATCACAAGTTATAATTGATTGATTTGTAAACTTCTATTCAATGGAAATGTATTCAATCCATCAATTTTAATTTTAACGCACTTTCATTTTTTATGCATATTTTAGCAATGTTTTAAAAGTCAGATCGAAAGTTAAACTGGTAAGACAAGAAGTTTAAGGTTTAAATATTTCAATCGAACCGGTAAAAGATTAAATAAAATTAAAGAATTTAAAAAATGATTGAAAAAGATTGTTCTTGCTTATCGAAAAATTTGAAGTTTAATTAAAAAAAATTATTAAAAAAAATTTAATTGTCTTATTTTGGTTTATAAAAACTTATTAATTTATGAAAATTGTCTGATTAATTAATAAATTGATCAGGTTTCAACAATAAGAGTTATTAAACTAAATTGAACTGAAAAGTTGGATGGTTCAAAATCTTCACATTTAAACCAGCAAAATCGGTTAAGTTTTTAATCATTGTATTTTAGATTTATTTTTAATTGATAATATAACCCAATTAAATCCTAAAAGAGGATTTGTCAAAGTTGTTTTCCTTGATAAATTTTGAAAAACTTGTGAAGCTAGAAATCCCAAGTCCAGAAGGATAATTTAGTCAAAAGAAATCGAATTCGGTGACCCGAAAGGAATAAGGCGGTCCGACCCTTGTCCAAAACCCGACTATTTGAGTTGGCGCCTTCAAACCAACGAGAACAACGAACAAAAGAGACGAGAACTGTAACTTCTCCAGTTCTAACGGCACTTTTCTGGGTTCATCATAAAACAACTTCAAGGAAAGTCAAGATTCTTTCTGGGGAGTTTTTCCTTTGATTCATTCCCAGAATGGATCAAAGCAAGAGAGAACTGTTGGTAGATTCAAATTGGTACTCTCCAAGACGACTTCACGACTCTCCAACCCAATATGACTTTCCTGTAAAGAAACTCTGTTTTTCTTCTTCCTGAAAGTTTCTTGCTTCTTATCCAAGTTTTTGTCAGGTTTTGATTGTTTCTGAACGTGTCTTGCCTTTTCGTTTTGTTTAGGGGGATCGGTTTATACCCAATAGGAGTTTGATGAATCTTGATCAAGCCCACACTCTGTTGACTAACAGGATTAATGCAGCACAGAATCCCAACTTCGGTGTACGTTTGCTCCGGTTTTCATCTGCTGTTTACGGCTTTTTTGAATATGGGTTTTTGCTTCTTGATTTGGGTTCAGGAATTAACTTTCTTAGGGATTCTTGTTTCTTGTTTCGTATATTTTTGCGGTGCAGGAAGCATACAGACAAAGATTGATGGATTGTTTGACTATGGACTCAGAAGGGAGACCATTCAGGATGTTGGTTTTCAAAGGTAGCCCAAAATCGAGTAGAAAATCAATCCGCCATATCGATGAGATGCGAAAGGATGATTCAGAAGCATTGAGTAATGTGGTCAAGCCACATCAACCTCGTCGGTTGCCCAAGGTACGACTCCGTATGATATTATATTAATGAGAAATATGATATTAATGAGAAGAACATAGTTCCCCCATTCTTGCTTATCCCTTAATCCAATTATTGTAATTTTTCTTACACATTTTCGAGGGCTCTTGCAGAAGGAAACTAGGATTCTGGATGCGCCTGCCATTAGTAATGATTTCTATACTAACGTCATGGACTGGGGCAAAAACAACATCGTTGCTGTTGCCTTGAACTCAGCTGTGTACCTGTGGAACGCAGAATCCTGTACGGTACAGAAGTTGCTGCATGACACTGACCGTCCAACAAGTGTATGCTGGTCTGAAGATTGTACAAGTCTAGCTATTGGTTTCATGCATTCCAAACTTCAGGTTTGGGATGCTGAGACTTCTGTATGTGTAAGGGCTCTGTTTTTTCTCTGTGATTTAAAGAGTTTCTCTGACTTTGATATGGTTCAAGTAAAAGCAAGCTTGTCATTTCTAACAGGTTCGAGACCTGAAAGGTCATAAAGCAAGGGTAGGAGCAATTTCCTGGAATGGTCACACTCTAACTTCAGGAAGCAAAGACAAATTCTTGATCCATCATGATGGTATCTACAGTCACAAACTGCTATTTACTCTTCATGTTGTTTTACCTTTCCTTAACTTCTTTCGACCATCATTGACAGTTAGACAGAGTGAAAATGCGACTGTACGCATTAAAGCACACAACGAAGAAGTGTGTGGCTTGAAATGGTCAAGCGGAGGCAGTGTATTGGCAAGTGGAGGAAATGACAACATTATATACATATGGGAAGCATCTAAAATGAGTTCATCCAAATTCCTGCATAAATTGAATGGACATTCTGCAGCAGTCAAAGCCCTTGCGTGGTGCCCTTATCAATTTAATGTACTAGCCTCAGGTGGTGGTACCAGCGATGGGTGCATTAAGATATGGAATACAAGGAAAGGGACATGCATTGGTGGAGTAGATACTGGTGCTCAGGCAAGTTGAATTAAGTAAAACTATTTAAGAACCCATTTTAAGGAACTTGAGAAAAATCAGGCAGTCACCAGTTTGTGGTCCAGATTGTAACTGGTCTTTCTAACTAATTTCATACTTAAAAATTGGTTCTGGAGTGCTAATGTTATCATACCTTTGTGCAGATCTGCGGACTCGAGTGGAATACACATCACCAAGAGTTACTGAGTGGCCATGGCTATGGTATGGGTGAGCTTCAAAATCATCTATGCTTGTGGAAGTATCCTTCCATGACAAAACTGGGACAATTATGTGGTCATAGATCGAGAGTCCTCAATACTTCTCAGGTATGATCATCTAAGAGCTATTCTATCCCTAAAAGCTAAAAATTATGGATCTTAACCAACCTCCTCCAATCATTTTGCTCAGAGTCCTGATGGATTGACAGTACTATCAGCCGGAGGGGACGAGACTTTACGCTTTTGGGAGATTTTTGGACCAGCTCGCGCCAAAGAATCGAGGGTCTCCAATCTTGACAGCCTTTTGTCTCTGAAGACATCCCCAATTCGATGATCTGAACTGGAGTGACATTAATTTACAAGCTTCTGTCCCAACTGTGTTCGTCAGTAAGTGTATGTGCTGATCACTGTAGTCATTCAACTAGGAGAACACTAAAACAGTTTCGAATGATAATTAGAGTTCTCCATTCTTGCAAATTCATCATGTGCCTGTCAGATATCAGAAAGGATAACTAATTCATGTAAACATGTAGATTAGCAACTTCTGGGATGCCGAGTAATTTACCTCATAAATATGTTTGTATTGGATTCAAATCGGTCGGAAAAAAAAGTTTAAGGTTTAAAGGTTCAATCAGTATTAAACCGTTATAAAATCAGTACATAATAAATAAAAAGTAAAAATTATAAGAATATCTAAAAATAAAATATTTTATTGAAATAAAAAATAAACCAATGTTTATTATTATATAATGAACTAATAATAAATCAAATCTAATAATTCAATTGTACCTTCATTACAAGAAATACAAACAAAAGCAATCCCGATTTACATTCATTTTAATGGTATCAGAACACACATTTGAGTAGGGATGACAATGGGTCAGCCCATTGGCCAGCTCCGTCAATTTTTAAAAATAATTTTCTTAAAATTAAAAGTATAAAATAATGTCTTTTTTTTAATTGAGCATAGGCTTGGGTCTGCTTGAGACCCAATTCTTCTATGTCGTTTAATTTAAAAAAATTAAACTTTGAGTCGATCTAAGTCTAAGCCTGACTTATGAATCAACTCATTGAAAATATCTATATCTAAGTCATGGGTAGCCATCGGCATCCCTAAGTCTTAGCCACAAAATTAGCAAATTAGCAAACCTTTCCTACCACAACCCTAGAACATACAATTTCTATGTCACGTCCAGAAGCCACAAAAACACAAGGTTTTCTGTATGCGAGAGGGGGATTAATGCTTCCTGAGGCACGTAGTAATGCAACATTTAATGAAAGGCTATATGAACATCAGGGCACAAATGATGAGTCGGAAGCTTCAAAGTTTTTCAGAAGGTAACAATGAAAACCAGCCATATGTTCTGCGTTGAAAACTTCAAAACTACACTTTATAAATTGAATCAACTCCCTAATTAGCTTCAGTTTTCTGGAAAACGAACCCCCCCAAACCGCAGCTTATCCTGGCTACCATTGAGAGTTTGAATCTTAATCCATTTTAGCTTTTGATTTTCCACCATGCAAACCGCCGTCATTAGCAAAAGGACATCAAAACAAGAACTTCCAGTCCAGACTTTTACAATGTACTCGCGGTAGGCTGTACTTCATCCTATCTCAATGAATACGCTGAATTTAGTTAAGCATGGAAGAAACAGCTAATGATGCCAAGACCAAACATTTCATTTGTCAAATTTGTATAAATCTTTGATTATATTCTGTATGATCAAATAAAGGTATAACCTGACAAGAGAAAGTTGTAAAATAAAAGTTGAACAATCGGTAACTATACAATACGGAGACAGCTATACAATATGAAACAGCAAGTATTTCAATGTCTAAATGATCGAATTTATTTATTACAGGGGAAAGGTTGACATTGTTCATACTTACACATGTTCTCACAGGAAACAAGTTTGTAAACTAAACACAGTTTGTGGTTGAGAATATCCAGGGTTCTGCTTTCATGACGCAACCATCTGCTAGTTTATACACACGAGCGTCACTGCCACTTATTTGTCCATGTCGATCTTCATCAATTGGATCTGTAAAGTATACGGAATTCCCTTCACATCCACCGATTTCATCAGTAGAAACAGAAAAGCAACATTCATGACCCAAAACAAAGATTTGATCACCTAAAGACTTGACATCATCCCATGTACCCCATTCCTCGTTAAGCTTATAAATTCTGATGTCAACAGTCTCAGCTCGACATATAGGATAGTTTCTCACGAGATAGTGGAAGTTATTGTTCATGTCTAGGTTGATAGACTCATCTAGAGGCCATGTCCTCCTGTTTCCTTCAAGATACCTATCAACAACATAAAGATCTCCACTGGACTCTACTAAATGCTTCATGTGACCGCAACCATACAGCGGAGGCGAGTATGGAATCAGTTTCAACGATGAATCAACCCACCAAACAGTCCCCCATCTATCAACAACATAGAATTGACCTTTATATATTATAATGTCATCATAATGGAAATACCTCTCATCCACAAAAGTCCATTTCTCTTCTCCATAACTCCAATAACACAACTTTCCTTCATGCAAGATGGCGAGAAGACCATAACCATTAACATTATCAGGCACCGAATTAGAGTTTGGAAACAAAACCACCTTGTTTATCCCAAAAACTGAAATCCCGCGAGCAAGCTTAAGCCTATAACCTCTGCACAACTCCAAAAGACGAAACTCAAGAAGGTTTAACGTCTTAGGAAGCTTACCAGGAGAGTTCTTGAGTTGATGATTTCTGAAAGGAGCTAAAAGCTGAAGTTCACCATGAGTTGACTCCTCAACCTTAGTGAACCAGCTCCTGCCAGCATTCGAATCGCTTGGTGTCTTGTGAGCCGGTTGGACACGACATATGATGATCTGGGATAACAGCGAATCGGAGAAGACCGGCGGTGGAAGTTTAAAGACGGCAAGTGGAAACAGCCGGTGGGAAGGAGGAACGGCGGACCTAAATGACCTGCACACGGCACGAAAACGAAACACGTCTATGCGAGAGTCGAGTCGTTGACCAATGATGGACAACAGTTCCTTGGGAAGATCGGCCCATCCGTTGCTCATCTCTATCTTGTTTTTCTTTTTTTGTTTGGGTCCCCTACGACAGGAGTTGCTGATAATTTGGTTCTGCTCTCAGTTTATAAAAAACAAGGCCATTTTTACGACAAGTGTTAGTTTATCCGCTTATAGTCAACCATTTTGGTCTAGACGCAATTGGATGTATGATATCATTATTTATTAATAAAAAGATATTTTTTATTTTTGTATTAAGTTAATTATATTTGACATTTTTTTAATATTGAAGATAAAATTACTAAAATAATTAATGTGTAATTAAAATTATGATGAGAGTATAATTATGATATTCAATTTACATATTATTTCTAAATATTTCTAGTTGCAATTTCATCAAAAAGAGATATTATTAAAATGGTAAAACTAGCAGGCATTATGTTTCCTTTTTATGAAGAAAGTAATTGATCTCATAAATTAAAGTATAAAAATATTTAAACTAATGTGTGGGTGATTATTAGAGAATAAGTTACTAAACTAATTCGACTATGAAAATCTCAAATATAATATTACTTATATGTTTGTGGATTTTCTCATATTAATAGTTGTATAATTGATTCTTAGACTTGAGATTACCAAGATATCTTGTGTGAAAATTACTGTGTTTTGATACTACTTATAAACTGGCCTAGGATAATTCAGTTGGTAGTACTTGGATGCAGTGTCAACTATATGAAAATAGTTGAGTAAGTCAATAAAGAATTCGTCACTCTAAAGTAATTAGAGAGAATATTCTACTGTTCTTGATTAGCAGTGATTTATGAAATTCTCTTGTTAGAGTGAATTGACATTTGAAAAAAGCATTTTTTAAATTTTAATTATAAATCAATTACTAATTAGCAAGAACGAACATGATTGAACCAAAAAAGTAGACACTACATTCATACTCTTACCAATTAAAAAATTAGATGACAAAAGAATTAAATTATACATCATAACCATGCATAGAAAGGTCAAGTCAAACAACTTTGATATTCCTGATATTTAGGTGGTTATGATATGTTGCTAGACGTCAATCTTGATCTATGATTATAAATTGTTTAATTAGAGAATTAAGGATAAATTAAAAAGGAGTTTTAATTTATCTGATTCTAATTATGAATTAGAATTATAATTTATAATTATTGCTAATATATTAGGAACCTAATGGGTCACACATCAAAGAGTAATTTGTGAAAGAAAAATCAATTTAATTAAGTTAGACTTAATTGTAAAGTTTGAGAAACGTTAGGGATTAAATATGAGATATTTGATTAAATTAATTATAATTAGAAATTGATTTTAATGATAATTAAATAATTTAATTTTAATAAAATTAAAAATTCCTAATGATTTTTCTATTAATAAGAAGAACAAACAAAGAAGTAAAGAAGCTAACACTTCTTGTTTTTCTTCTTAAAAGCTGAGAAATTGCTTTAGTAGATACCATTAGAAACTAGTCGGATTGAATAACTCGTGGTTGACGCGGTGAAGAATTTGTTTAAAGATTTCAATTGAAAACTCGAATCATGTATGATTCATACTTTACAGTTAGTGCTTTTATTCAAGTTTTACATTCATCAAAATCCGATTGGAATCCGTAAAATAGTTTTCCACTATCCCTGTTATTCGACCACGATTAGAATGCAACAACAAGATGTTCTAAGAAAACAAGCCCATTTGTCCAATGTTTTTTCTCACTCCCCTGTACAACTTCTTCAATTCATTGGGCTAATTTGTTCTAGTTCCTGTCGCTGGAACTCTAAACCATTAGCTGCGACCAAGACTGTTCCGACCAGCACTCTTAAACTAATCGCCAACTGAGTCAAAACCAGCGGTCCTATCTTGAAGCCAAGACGGTGGAGACACAATATATAACAAAAGCGAAGAGAGAGAGAGATTCTGTATAGATGTGAAAATATAAAAGGTTGTTTCTTTTTTTTTATTACTGATACTTGAAGAGAGAACGAAGTGGTGATAGAATTGTACACGTGACTTGTAGAGCTTGAAATGCCTGCTCGGGCTGGATCTTTTCTCCAAATTAATTCTGTCCAACCCTGTTAAACATTGAATAGAATTATTTTACAAATTAACTCTCAAAGACTAAAAGTAAAAATTAAATCAAAAATTACTCTATTTTATGCACTTAATCCGATCAAATCCGATCAAACCAGCCAATCCAATTGGGTTATTATATCATTGATTTGATTAATTATCTTATATGTCCCTTGCCTAAGTTTATAGAGGAGTACAGTATGATTTAGCACCTTGTTATGGGTACAACATTCCTCTTCTGCGTCCCGCTAATGACCCCATAATATTTCCAAAGAAAAACACTCACTTTCCTGCATATTTAGCCTAATTTTACATGATAATCTAGAGACCGTTCGATACAAAATCTCCCCTCATCACCCACCAAAATTCCTGCAGCATTACTGTTCGGTCACTTTTACCTCCTCTTCTTTTCTTCTCTTCTCATCTTCTCACTCCCTCTCAGCTGCTTTAGCCTTTGCAATTTCAAGTCTAGCACTGACTGCATCCCATGACACAAGCTTCTCCATAAAGGTAGATATGTAATCTGGCCTTCGATTCTACATGAGAAAACCAATATGACAATTCATAGACTGTCAACTACAAAATCTAACAATCAAAATGGGAAATTGTGTCATCAGATGGTTGGTAAAATGTTACTTGGAATAATTTTTTACCAACTGAATCTCACCTGAAAGTCAAGGTAGTAAGCATGCTGCAGAGACAAAGCCAAAGAAGCAAGAATACATAGTTAGTCACTTAAGATTTTCCTATCGAATAAGCAAACTTCTTATCAACCACAAAGTAAGGGAAAATGTGAAAAAGGAGAGTTTGGTAAGTACCTCCCAAACATCAATTGTGAGGATTGGCTGCAGGAAATGAACGACAATATTAGACATAGATAAACATTTGTTCAGATTTTCCACTCTCACTTCAGGAACAGCACATATTATTAACAAAACAAGAGCAAAACATAAGTTCTATGGTCAGAAAACTAACGGAATAATCCCAGACAAGGGGATTGACAGCATTGGGACTCTTCACTATTACAAGCTTCTTGTCCTCTTCTGATGGGCGAGGATTTACAGCATTTGCAACATCAAGTCTATTTGCCTTGTCTGCATAAAACAAAATAACAAAGATAAGTCACTCCGATTGAGATTGATTCGTTTAGGTAATGAAAATAAGTGAACTATATAGTCAGGGGAAGAAAAACATCACTTACACACGAGCCAAGCCCATCCAGAACCAAACTGCGTAGCTGCCGCTGCCTTAAACTCCTGCACGAATTTATCAAAAGACCCAAAATCCCTTTCAATCATCTGCAGAAGTTCTCCTGTTGGCTTTCCACCACCACCTGGTTTCATGGATTCCCAGAAAAACTCGTGGTTCCATGCCTAAAACGGGCAATTTACAACGGATAATAACACATTCATTCTAGTCAGCCAATGAACTAAACTAAGCTGCAAGATTAAAGGAGTATAACAAACTTGGAAGCAAAGCCACACCTGCGCAGCGTTGTTGAAAGCTGGAAGCATGTCGCCTTTGTTGTAAGTAGTAATTACGATATCTTCTAAAGGCACACCATCAAGCTCCGTTCCCACAATTTGCTTGTTCAAGTTGTCTACATAAGCTCTGTGATGCTTACCCCAGTGATACTCCATAGTGTCTTTGCTCATATGTGGCTCTAAAGCATTCTACCCCACAAAATCAATCAATACACGTACAAAGCACAGATTAGAGGGGAAAAGAAGAACACTAAAAATCAAACCTTTGTGGCATAAACTTTGACTAGACCACAAAACATTTCTTTACCAGGGGATACGGAGGAGGCTTGAGCTCCAATTTCGCCGACACTCTGACAGCACCAGCCCTTTTTCTGCTTCGATTCTACGAGATAACAGCAATGGATGCTCAAAACAAAGACACTGATACTCTCCATTAATGAGTAATCTCACACTGCACACAAGCCTTTCGTCAAACATCACCAGAACATAACAAACCTGAGTTGCCCGTTGAAACACCTTACTGGGTCCGACAAGCCCTGTCATACAAGGAAAAAGATCAGCGACATGGGGAGAGGACTGTTAAAGCTAAATCGTTGCGCGTGGAGGACACAACCTTGGCCTGGGATAAGCGTGGTCGTTAGTACCATTTCGTGAGTAGGACACACTCTCTGCTTCTCTTTTCTGCCTCCGAAAGTGTTTCTGGAAATTTAGGAGAAACTATTGAATAGTTATTGGGGATAATTAGATAATCAGATGGTCGAGAGTTCTTTACGACGTGGATCTTGCCACGTTAGAGACGCTGTAATAGAGCTGAGCCCTTCATTCAGAATAGGTATAGTTTGTACTGAAGGCAGCACTAGTTAATGTGGTACATGTACGACCATCAGTAGTACATTTAGAGCTTTTTTTTAATTTTTAGAAAGCCATGATTTTTTAAATATTTGTATAATGAAAATTACGCTCCTTTTGATTTTTTGATAGAATATATTTCTTAAGTGTTATAACTTTAAATTTTGGAAAAATAATTATTCCGTTAAAACAGTAAAATTTAAAAAATTAATTAAATTAATTAATTACTTAATTATTTTATTTAAAATATAATACAATTCTAATGTTTGTAAAAATCTCGCTTAGACGCGAAATCTAAAGAGGCCCAGTATTACGCAATGTTATCCTTAAGTAGTAAATAAACTTTTTCCAAATATTTAAAATATATGTTATATAATTTATAATACGCATTCGAAGAATAATAATGTGTAAATTATACTATCAAAAAAATTATAAATTATGTATTTCGAACAAATTAGATTGAAATAGAATTTGAACAGTCATACAATCTTACTTGAGTCATAGTCTCGATCTCTCTATGTAACTTAATAATGCTCTTATGAATGATGAAGTTGCAATCAAACAGAAAAAAGGAAGATGGACTTTTGAAGAAACGGTGGCAAGTCTCAGTTTCTGTACTCAATTTTTATTCTGAATCATCAGTTTACAAGCAATCAGGCCATTGGAGTTTCTCCAAGAAATGATACAATACAAGTATTGCCAGCTATGCCCATATTCTTTTTCTAGGGGCCAGATCTGATGTCTTAATCTTGTCTATTTTGGCAGCTACAATGAAATCATTCATGCTCAAACCTCCTGCATAATCAAACAACAATGGAATTCAGACTTCATGGGAGGTCAAAACAGAGTCAGAAACAAGGTATTCCAGGTGCAATATCTGTGAAACAAAAAGCTTACCAATGGAGGCAGTCCAAAGTTCAGCTCTAGCTTGATTAGGCTGTTCTAGATGGAGATTTGGGAAGTGTCCACAAGGTTCAACAACCTTATAAATCCTATTTACAAGTTCAACCCCACATTTGAAGTCTCTCAACTTCCATAAGCATTGCAGCTTGAGTCCACCATCTTCTTCCAGGAGTCTCCACCCAATAACCTAATCGATTGATGAAATGTTTCGTGTGAAAGATTGAAGAATAAAAGTTTGTGTCAATCATTCATTCCCTATCATAACATTGTGAATAATTATATACTTCATCTCAGTAAAAGGGATATAATGAAGAAGAGAATAAAAAAGTCTGCAAATCTAGCATATTATGAGAAGAAATTTGCCTTCTTTACAAAGTCAAAGCTTCTGAAACAACATTACTTGTAAAGAGCAAGAAACAACACTTGCATTTGCCATCTCCAGAACTCCAATTTATGGTGAAACTGCTACGTCACTATTACAATTTCTAACAACCGACCATCACTAAAAATCCTTCCCTGCGATCCTATAGCAGAATATATAGACCAAACAGCTAATCTAGAGTAGAATAATTCCCCAATCCTCAACAAATTCAGAATATCTTTAAGTCGATGAGATTCTAGTCGGAGAAAGTTATGTATCTTAGTCTGCAAAATATCAAACATAAAATGCAAAAATTGGTAAGAAAATGCAAATGGGCATCTCTAATTCACCTTCTTTAACAAGCTTTGAGCATCTTCCTTAGACATAGGAGGCTCAAGAGGTGAGACAGGAGAACATTGTTGTTGGGCAAGTGAGAGAGCAGAGACACCTGGGATAAGAATCTTATGCTCAGTATTAACATTCCCTATAACCTTCTCCCCAAAATTACTCTCTATCTCGGCGGGAAAAGGGTCTCTGGCGCCAAAATCACCCAACAGGTCACCGCCCATAGCTCGAGTAGTTTTCAAGCGGGAAATTCTGGTCGGAGTCGAAACGGAAAACTTGTACCTCCCGAAATATCGCTGAGGTGGACAGAACTTGGGTAGAGGGACGGTGACGGAAAGCTGAGCGGTGGCCATTGACGAAGAGTGCCGACGACAAAGAGACTCCAACGATTGTAGTTTTGGTCTTAGCGTGTCTTATCTGGGGAGTAGCGGATTTTAAGATTTTTTGAGTCGAACCGGTTGGGCCGGGAAAAGCAGATACAGACCGGTTTGTGGACCGTTCAGTTAGTAGTGGCAGTGGGGTGATTTCCCACGTCATCATGTGGGTCTATCTATGATGTCTAGTATAAAAAATTCCCAAAAAAATAATGTAATAACCCCAAGTCAGACAATAACAAATTCCTTACTTAGAAGTCCAATGAGGCGCTGATCATCAACATAAAACAGCAGGAAGAGATATACTCAGTTGCAATTGCAAAGGACGAGATCTGCTAACATAGAATTAGATCGGATATAATATACGAGAACACAAAAATTCTATTTCTGACTCGTGGGGTTTGCTTATGGTCATATAGTGATTTTCACAATTTGCACATATAAGTGGGAAGCTTACGAGAGACAAATCCAATAGGATAAGACATAAACTATTTCCCCATGATTACTATCTAGAGACACATTTTGCTCGTCCGATTGATGTATGGGCCAGGACTAAGAGCAATACTACAACAAGTTTGATAATTGGACTAAGGGGGTGCTTGTTTGGGGAGTATGGGAACAAAAGAATGGGAATGGAATGAAAAGAGGTGGTTGATTTGGGGGGCTGATTGACCATTACATTTTTTTATACCCAAGAATGGGGTAATACTTTATTCCTCCCAAATGTGGGAGGAATGGAATTCATTCCCTTCTATTTTTTTAAAAAAAAATTTCAATTAATTAATTAAAATATTATTATCATATATAATTAATTAAAATATAATTAACACATATAAAAAAATATAATTAATTTATTAATTAAAATATCATGAAATGATTTAATTAAATATAATTAATTGGTTAATTAAAATACAATGAAATGATTAATTAAATATAATTAATTTATTAATTAAAATATAAT
>JAOQMM010000006.1:21020046-21042221 GCA_027563515.1 Erythroxylum platyclados
ATATGCCTTTCGGCTTTGAAATCGATCCATTTAGCTTTTTGTTCATCTATAAAAAAACGATAACGATGAATTGGTTTGAATTGCAGGAACTTGTTCTTTGCGGAGTTTCAATCTTCGGGACCAGGGGCTTCTGCTCCCAATACAAGAGCTCCATTCACCAAGCAGCTTGCTGAAGAAGAAGTGAAACCATTCATTACTCTTGGCTTTATTGAGGGTTCCAAGTGGCTGCTTCCTCCTCCAAAGTTGTAAATAAGCTTTTATTTTTGGATCAGAGAGTGCTTTAGTACATGCACTGGATCGTGCGAGGCCTAATCCTATAGTGCCCTTTAGGTTCTTTTTCTTCTTTTTCTTTCTTCACATACACACAAGCTGTGTAAAATGGCCGAATTAATGGCTTTAGTGAAAATAAAAATCAAAGTAGTCAATCTTTCAAAAATATATTTATGCTCTCCAACTTAAAATCATGATTTTTAATTTTACTTGAGATTCTGGTACAGTCTCTCTAATAATTAGAGATAAGACTATTTATTATTGAACTTTTTCATATTTTGTATATTAGTGAAATTTATACTAATGTTCTTATTGTTGTACTTAAATTTATGCTAATTTGCATGCTAAGTACCATCTTCATAATAAACCCAATTATAAAGTTATCATTTAACTAATTTTTTTTGACCTACATGATTAATATCACTTAAATTATGTTTTCTACTGCAAATAATTTATATCATATTAATAATTTAACTAAAATTAAGTATGTCGTAATGCATAAACTGAAATTCATTATCAACAAGCGTTGATAACGAGGCCAATGCCTTCTTTAAAAGTATCGACTTTGTTACTTCAAAGTCAAACTATTCTTTTATCAACAAATTCTTCTATAGGAGAATTACTTATCCATGCTAAACAAAATCCAAAGAAACTTGGTAGCTCTTATAACTTTTCTTTAACAAGTTTGGACTCGAAGGTCATTTTAATTGGTGGAGAGGAGAGGAGAGATGTGACATATGATTTATGCTAAAAAATAATAAAATACAAAATAAATCATAATATTTTGAATAATTTAAATTAAATCTTAACATTTTCAA
Source organism: Erythroxylum platyclados (assembly GCA_027563515.1). Lineage (NCBI taxonomy): Eukaryota > Viridiplantae > Streptophyta > Magnoliopsida > Malpighiales > Erythroxylaceae > Erythroxylum > Erythroxylum platyclados. Next base: position 21,021,135 of record JAOQMM010000006.1, read on the forward strand.
AACTTTAGAAACATAATGAAAATTTTAATAAAATTAACTTTTTGTAATTAAATATTGATACGATATTATTTTTCATTTTTCAAGTAAAAAAGGGCTCCAATTATATGATAGAGGCTTACTTTTTATTTAAAAATATAAAAATAATATTAAATCAGTATTGATATGATATTTAACTGATGAAATGTTAACTTGTTAAAATTTTTATTCATTTATAGTTTGTTTTGAATGTTTTGAAAAAATTGAAATTTAATTTGAAAATTTTGTAACTTTAAGATTCAAGTGTTGTAAACTTTAAGGTTTAAAATGCAATTTTAGCTTATGATTTAGTTTCTTCCATGTAATTTGAAAATATTTAATAACTTAAATAAATTATTAGTAAACTAATGATTTAAAATCAATTAATAAATTTATTTTTATTTGAATCGATGATTAATACATTTTAATACAAAATTAGAGAATTTTTACCATAATTTTTAAATTGAATTAAATATATTTAATTTTTTATAGTTAAAATTTTTTATTCATCATATTTTATTAAAATTTTATTTTTATTCAAAATAATATAGTATAAAAATTTAATACAATTTTTTAAAATTATAAATAAATATAAAAATTATAGGAATATAATAAAATATCTAGTGTCTAAATAACATCACATAAATAGATAATAATTTTCATAATATGATAATTTGAATGAAAAAAGTCGCATAAGTCTTTATTGTAATTAGTCCTTAGAAATTTGAATATAAGATTGGGCAAGAGACTTTTATTAACCAATTCAATCGTCTTTAAAACATCTGTAATTAGTATTATTAGAAAAACTTAAAATTAAAGCCCAATAACTTAACGGACCTGTCAGGTCTTAACGGAACCTAACGTTTTAACTAACTAACATGTTTCTGAAAATTACGAAGGAGCCCTATCTCCTCCTACCAAATTATATGAACCCCAACGAGAAGCCCAAAAACTCGAAACCCCAAAGGAAATTCAATCGAAACAACGTTGAGAAGAGAATCAAAGGGTATGGATCACGAAGAGCATGAGGTATACGGCGGCGAAATCCCCGACGAAGGGGAGATGGACACCGACATAGCTGAAGACGACGACCAGACTGAAGCTAACGCCAAGGTTTTCTTTCTCTCTTGCTAGGGGCTTTGTTTTGTCGGTATTTTAAAGGTTGTTTGAGTCATTTCTTGTGTGTTTGATGGATAGGAATTGGAGGAGATGAAGAAAAGATTGAAGGAGATCGAAGAAGAAGCTGGAGCTCTCCGTGAAATGCAGGCTAAGGTTGAGAAGGAGATGGGTGCTGTTCAAGGTATCGCCAAAACCACCAAGAAAGCTTCTTTATCTGTTATGTCTTTGTTGACATGTGATTGAGTTGGGAAAAAGATGTATTTTGGTGATCTGGGGTAGATAATATGGTTTGTTTATGGTTGGAGCTTAAGCTCTCGCCAGCTTCAATTGAACTGATGGGTTTGTGTTTAATTTATGTTGGTACATGTGTAGAACCCTCAAGCACTTCTGCTTCTCAGGCTGAAAAGGAGGAGGTCGATTCCCGCTCGATATATGTTGGCAATGTGAGGGTTAACCAGACCTTTCTTAATTTACTTTATCTCCATTATATTCTATGTGTTCGTATCGGAAGAGGTGGGTTATAGTAATTGATTCCAGTTAGGGATTATAAAATTAAGTATTTGGTTGGGGAGCGAATGATTATACTTGCCCTTGAAGTGGCCTTTCTGGTCTTACCTTTTGATATTGGTACACTATGTGGTGTGAATTATTTGGACTTTTACTAAACATACATTGGATTCCGTGTTTCATTATTTGTGGCACCTTGAACAAGCCGCTTTAACAAAGTGGAATGCTGTTTTGTGTCTCCAACTTCAGGTGGATTATGCTTGTACTCCTGAAGAAGTGCAGCAGCATTTCCAGTCCTGTGGAACAGTGAATAGAGTGACAATTTTGACTGACAAGTTTGGTCAACCAAAAGGGTTTGCTTATGTCGAGTTTCTAGAGATTGATGCTGTTCAAAATGCTCTGTTGTTAAATGAGTCAGAGCTGCATGGCCGCCAATTGAAGGTAGTTGAAATGATATTTCTGCTGGTGATTACTTTGTGAGTTTACTTGCATCATTGTGATGGAGTAACTGGTATTCTCTCAGGTCTCTGCTAAGCGAACTAATATTCCTGGAATGAAGCAGTTTCGAGGAAGGCGTCCCAACCCTTATCTTGGTTTCCGATCTCGAAGGCCATTTATGCCTGCTCCATTCTTCCCCTCATATGGTTATGGGTTAGCACATAGCCTGTTTGCCTCCTTTAGCTTTTGTAATGTCATAATAGCTGGGTTGATCTTTACTAAATAAAATAGGAGAGGAAGCGGCGCATAGTAATTACCAGGCTTGTTATAGGGGCATCTAGAGACTTAACTATTGAATCTCGTTGAAAGGAAGAAGGTTTTAGATGGCACGATTACTTGCGAGTCTTTATTCCCATTTAAACTTCCATATGTGCTTAGTGTAATTGTAAAGCACTTTATTCTTCATGAGATAAATAGATCTTGATTGTGAAAAACACTGGACGTAGTTGTTATTGAAAGAACTAATCTGTTAGTCAAATTTGACACATGTTGTACTTTTAATGTTTCCTCCACTACTTCCTGTATTTGCCTATCTGCATCTAATATTATGTGTTTGATCTTGGCTATTTCCATTCTCTTAATTTTATTCTTTGGAGTACAGAGAGCTTGTCGATCACCATCGTTGTTCCGATTTGCACTAGTTGCTTTTAGAAAGCATGATACATGATTTTGTCAGTTCACAATTAATGCTCTTGGACTCCCATAATTTGCTTACGTGGAAGCTTTTTTGGATTTCATACTGCACAAGTGGATGTTTTATCCTGGACATATATATGTTTTCTTTTTAAATTTAGTAATGCTGATCTCTGTCATTTCCCTTTTTGTCTTTATTATCTTTCCATAGAAGTTTTTGACATTTAATGTTTGTGGTAATCTGTTACACATCGATGCTCCTATTTCCTGAATGATTTAAGGGAAATACTCTTTTAAGTAATTTCATTTGTTTATCATGCATAATTGCTCAAATATTTCAATAGTCATAGTGTTAACAGTTTCATTTTCATTTGCAGAAGAATTCCAAGGTTCAGGCGGCCAATGCGATACAGACCATACTGAAAGACAGATATTCTGTAAAGTACTAGCCACAATTTCTAAAACCATCCGTTGAGCAAATGACACCTTGTGGTGTTCATATTGAGATTGCGGCGATCTTCAAGTATTCAAAGATTATACGATCATTCTGGTGGGATGTTTGTACTAAATTCTTCTTTACCACAAATGTTGCAACTATTCCGTTAGGGATTGAGGTTAGCAGAAGTGCAGATGTCGGATTCACTTTTAGTCTTTGTACACAAGAATTCTGGATCTATTTTTATGTTTCTTGGTGAAACATTGGAGTATCTGTAGCGAACAAAATGGATGCTTTTGCTAATTCAGAACTCCTCCTGTCTTGTTAGGATGTGATGTTTAGTTCCCATTTTCATACATTGATCAAAGGTCATCTGAGCATTGTGAAATTTGTCTTGTTTGTTATGCTATGGTTAACTGCGGTTCTTCAGAAGTTCAAATTCATATATATGGAGAGATGGGCCGGGCTGGCTCTGACTTCGGCTCAAATTTTATTTTTTTTAAAGTAAAACAATATTTTTTAGCAGAATTACGTCGGTTTTGGTTACCCGTAAGACCCGGCCTGACCCTGGTGACTTTGGGCCGGTCTGCCATCCTATTATATACACACCTCTAAAAATTTATTTACCTACAATTATTTACCTACAATTATTTGGAGCAAGAGATGAGGTCGTTAGTTTAGTTTTAAATTTTAATTTTCAAATTTAATAAAAAGGCTACCTACTTATGATGTTGTTTTGTTTTTCTTTTCAATTTTCTAATTTGTGGTACTCTATATTTTCAATTTAATCATTAATTTATATAATTTTTTGTAAACAACTAATAAAATTAATCATTATAAAAGTATTTTAAATAAAATACTTAAACGGCGTCGTTTTAATTGTTGAAGTAAACAAAAAAATAACGTCGTCGTTTTATTGAACACATCTGACCATCTCTGTCTCTCCACCCTGACCCGACGACTAGAGACTATACTCTCCCGTGCTTCTCCTTCTCTCCGTCGCCGGTTCTCTTCCGCCTTCCCTGCTCCTTCCCAGTCGCTTATTGCTCCTCATATCTCTTCTCTTCTTAGCTTGCACCAGGTAAACTTTGTCTTCAACGTCTATTTCTCGTTTATTTCCTTGTTCTGAACTTAAAAGATCTATACGAGGCAAATCAGTGACCGTATTGATCTTCATTTTATGGTTCGCTGATTCGTTTTTCGGGTTTTAGATTTTTAAGGAATTTGTGTGAGCGGTGGTGCTTCAATTGTCGACTTTTGTTCATGAGAAGTTGATAGTTTGTGTCGGACATTCGGGCTGTTCGGGTCGGGCCCGGGCGTAAACTTTTTGGGGTGATTAGTATATTTCTTTATGAATCTTGCATTTCTTCAATCATGAAGACCTTTACCTTTTATGTTTTATGCGGATTTTTTAGATTATTAGTTTTTCTCGTGATTAAAGGTTTCAATCAATGGCGGCTCCTCCCGCTGAAACCGATCATGCGCCTGATTCTTCATCCTTGTAAGTTCCTATAAACATTCCTCTACTTTATTTTCACTACTTGTTTTGAATTTTTTTATTCGATTATCATACACTTCAATCCTTCAACTTGGTGGTGGTAAAAAGGTAGCTTAATGCGTTGTGCTTGGGTGTTAATTGCTTTAGCCTCGTTTTGCTAGTGAATGGAGCTTTTGAGCAAGATCCTGTTTTAGGGTTTTGATTCCTTTTGTTGAGATTCTTGTTTTGTAAGCAAGAAATTGTGCTCCAACGTGCTTCCTCATTTGCTTACAACAGCTTTACTAACGAATATTGGTTCCACTATACTTCTATTATTTGGGGCTTTTGTATTGTACAGGCCAAAAAATGTGTATAAAGACCCAGATGATGGGCGACAGCGATTTTTGCTGGAGTTGGAGTTTGTTCAATGCCTGGCTAATCCTACTTACATTCACTGTAAGCTCAGGATAAATGTTGGGAGTTTTGTTCTTTCTTCATGTTTCCTGCACTAGCAATATTATGACCTCTGTAATGTTTCTGAATGTTTTCTATTGTGCAACGTTGTGTCTTGTTCGGATTACTGGATTACTTTTTCAAGTGCCTCCTGTTCAAAATTCCAGTGTTTGCTTGGTAATTTCTATTTGAAAGTTTAGTTGTTGATAACTAAATGAATATTGATTTGGGAGACAAGGATCCAATTGTTTCTTGAGGTCATACTCATTTTACTTTTGATGAAACATTATTTTGTCAATGGACAGTAGTTCTGGTTGTTTGGTATATTCTTATCCATATGAAGCTCCCACTTACAATATGAGATGAATCTTCTGTAGCTATTCATGTGGTTAGTTGTTTCTTGCGTATTTCTTTTTATGCTCTTGCCTGGTGTTCATGTCTTTTCTACTTATAGGCCTTGGGTGTTATTTTTCACCTTCTGGTCTTTATCCATTTTGCGTATTGCGTGATGCTGGATTGCTGAATTTTTAAACTGTAGATTTAGCTCAGAACCGCTATTTTGAAGATGAAGCATTTATTGGCTACTTGAAATACCTCCAGTACTGGCAACGACCAGAGTACATAAAATATATAATGTAAGCTGATCTCTTAAAAAGTCATTGTATGATGAGGATTTTTCCAATTTGATGGGGATTACCTATGCTATTCTTCCAACTCATATTAATCTACATGCTCATCATCTAGAATGATTTCAGGTATCCACATTGCCTTTTTTTCCTTGAACTTCTCCAGAATGCTAACTTCCGCAATGCAATGGCACATCCTAACAGCAAGGTTTTTTTCTCATATTTATGTAGTAAACTTTTTCTGTGTTTCAGGTGTTCATGTGTTCCCTCTTAACTCTAGCTTGTAAGCATATAAAAATTTCAGGTTGCAATCTCATCCTCCTTTCAAATCTATTGAGATCCCCTAACTTTTGAGCCCTTTTAGTATCACACCTTTTTGGGTTGCGGAAAATATTTACTAGTACTACTGATGGGTTTGTAGCTTAATATCCTGGATTGATAAAGAAAAGATTCCAAAGGGGGAAATTGATTCACCTTTCCTTCCTTCTTCATCCAACACTACAATGAATCCATCTTAGATATGTTTGAAAATCTGCTTGTTTCTCTGTGCTGTATGATCCGGGATACAAATACTTGACCTGTTCTAAGAAGCTCTTTTCAGTTATTGAGTCGTGATGAATTAGTGAATGAATATTCATCTTCTGTTGTTCCAAGGATATTTCTCTTTATGCAAAATCCAGTGTATAGCTATACATGAATAATTTCGGCACTGACTCTTTGGTTCCTTGAGCATGTAGGAGTTGGTACATAGGCAACAATTCTTTTTCTGGAAGAACTACAGAAACAATCGACTGAAGCACATTTTGCCAAGACCTCTTCCTGAACCTGTTGCTGCTCCTCCAACCTCAGCGGCACCTCCACTTCCAGCTCAATCTGTGCCCCCTGTACCTCCAGCCATTTCCATGACAACAGCTCCACCCCAAGCCCTTTCTCCCATGCCCTATGGGATGCCCCCCGGATCTGGTCTTGCGAAAAGCGATATGCGAAACACTGGACTTGATAGAAGAAAGAGAAAGTACGTAACTTAGTTCTGGAATATCTTTCCTCTCACCCCCATCTCTACACCCTTCACTCTCTCTCTCTCTCTCTCTTACCCTACTTGTTTTAACTTTTGCAGGAAGGAAGGTTAACGTGCAGATACAAGGAAGTCATAGATATTCATCCAGCCAGTTTTGAGCCTGAAAGATGAGTCATTGGATTATAGATCAGGATTATCCGCACTTGATTCATAATTATAATTTTCTTTCTATCGGTATGTCCTTTGTACTTTTGGTTTTATTGACATGTGAAACATTTTATAATCGTCTGATCTCCTAACCTCCAAGCAGGAAATGTGTTATTTAGAATCAAGAATAGAGCAATCTTTCGATCTTTATCAATTTGGTGTCATTTTCACGTGCAGAAGATAGGTTTTTCTTTACAAAACTGGGTCAATAGCGTTATTGTAACATTCTTCGTATCAACTTCCTGTGATGGTGGAATTTCATTGACTTCTTAATATTATTAACCCTTCCTCCGAGTGTCAGACTCCTATTTTAATTGGACGTCTCCTTCAAGCTTTAGTGATAAGAATCTCATGTCATAAATGACGTGGCAGCCAATGTCAGCGCCTTTTTCAAACATATCTGTACATATCATCATTTGATTAGGTCAGGTTAAGTCTTATCGTTATCGGCTCGCCGCGTTTTCTGAGTTGTCAAACAATCCACGGCCACGTGGATCCAGCTAGTTGACAGCAATAGTTTGTTCATGTGTTTTCTTGTCCTAAACGTAATAAGAACTCAGAAGAGGTTCTTGCCAAATTGGCAATCAAGCTGTAATGATGATGTTGGTACAATGAAGGACTTTTAGATTAGTGTCCACGTGGAAATCCACGATTGGCCATGTTTCACAAAAAATTGGTGGACTGCCAAGCGCTTTATTTGACTTGACTAGTAACGAGTGAAAACTTTGGATTGCCCTTGTCATCTCTAAGGCGATCTTCCCAAATTACCCTTTCATCCCTATTATTTACACGTATTTATAGGTTATATAAGCTAAAGGATTATTAAAATTTTCATAAAAATTTAAGGTTCTTATGATCTTGTAATTTATTATTAACATATTGTTCACATAATAACTCTTGTAAAAATTGTATAAATGATATTAAAGTTAATGTATAATAAGAATAAAAGTTTATTTATTCAGTAAAAAAATTAAAAGTCTATTGTTAATTTTTTATATAAATAAGATTTAGTTATAAATCTATATTAATGTAAAATTTGAATTTATAAATTTTAAAATATTAAATTTTATTTGAATTTTTATAAAAAATTTAATATTAGTTCATGTATTGGTATATATATAGATGTGGGATTGAAAATGAAAATAGTAAAAAATGGTACATATATATATATATATATACACTAGTAGCTTTGATATCATACAGGCTATCCCTAATCAGTAGACACATGAGAATAATTTTGCAAAAGTATGTTGCATTGGTAGACTACAAAGAATTTATTATATATATATAGAAAATGAAAAGGTCAAAATAAAAAAGAAAGAAAAAGAGAACGTGCTTAAGAGAATATTCAAATATTGAATTTTCAAGCGGAAGATATTAAGAGGCACGGGTTACGATATGATGGCTTAAATGATTATTATTGAGTGTACGGAAATAGAGTCGTGCATAGATGAGATGTGACTTAAAAGTTGGAAGGACTGACCAATTGAGGAAACCGTTAAATTATATACTGTTAATTATAAAAAAAGTTTAAATTTATGTTAATTTTTTAATTATAACTCAAATTTTAAAAAGTAACAGTAAAATGTTCAAATTTTTATTTTTTAGTTGTAGCCTAAACTTTAAAAAGTGGCAAGAAAATACTCACACTTTTAATTTTTTTCAATTATAGCCCGACGTTATCTGTTGTTCTCTAGATGTCCTCAACCATTTATTTTCTTATTGTTCTTCTGGCCATCTAAACTACTCTCGCATTATAGCGTACTGCACTAATAAACTCTTCGTTTTTAGTTCGTTCTTTTGATACTCTTAGTGTAAGGGCGTCAGGATTGTGTAATATGAAAATTAAAGGGTGATAGTATTGAGAGAACAAATTAAAAACGAAGGAAAAACTAAAATCAAAACATAAGGTCATTGAGGTTGCGTAATCTGATTTAGGTCATTTTTAAACAACGACGTCGTTTTAATTATTTAATTAATCAATGACATTTCATTAATCTTCATTTGTTATGTTAATTTTTGCTGACGTGTATTAATAGTTAAGGTTTCTGAAACACGTGGCAAGCAGGTCAACAAACTTAATAGAAACACTAACGTCTGGCTAGAATTGAAAAAAATTGAAAGTTTGAGTAGTTTATTTCTACTTTTTAAAATTTAGGCTAAAATTGAAAAAAATTGAGAGTTTGAAAATTTTATTGCTACATTTTATAGTTCAGACCATAACTAAAAAATTGGCGAAAGTTTGAGCTTTTTTTTTTATAATTAACCGTTATATATATATATATATATATGTTGCATGAAGTCTTGAGCTTTTCTTGTACTAATATTTAATGTTAACCCTTTTTGTTTTACATGGATTGGGTGGACGTGATCAAATATTAGTTGATTTCATGCACATGGGAAGGAAGATGCTCTTTAAATTAATTAAGTCGTTTAATATTTTAATTTGGTTAAAGACACTTAACGCTTAAGATATGGCCAAAATAATATATAGAACACAAATACCAACATGAGTTAATATTTTTCATTAGAATAGTCGCCCAATTGCTTGTAAATAAATAAAGAAAAGGTTGGTTGCTTTTTAATCTAACATTACCATATTCTTTTAGAACTATTCTCTAAGGAATAGGCAGGCACCGTTCATTCACCAATTCCTTCAATCGAATAGCATAATTTTCGTGGGAATCAGAACCTTGAAGCTCGTTCAAGCATAAGGTTCACGAACAATGTTTCAATGGAAGTTTATCAAAATCGTCATCTCACTATGTAAAGTTTCAATTCTATCAAAAAAAAAAACAATGTTAACGTTTTTGTTAAAAAAATATCAACATAAAATTATATATAATTTAAAATAATATAAAGGGCAAATTTCAGTACATAAAACTGCCCACTTTGTGAGAATTGGAGAAAGGTCATCAGTTATATACAATCTTCTGTTTGCATTTTGCAAAGACGTTGTTTCTATAACTATTTTAAAGTGTATATATATATATATATAATTAGTGTATTCCATGATTTTGAAAGACTACATTTTCATCCTTTTTTTTGGGTACCAAATTAAAGAAAAATATTACTTTTGAGCTTTGAAAATTCTCTCACTTAGATACAAAGGGTTGCATATTCAATTATTCTATTAAATAAATAGGATAACAAATTAAACAACTTAATTTTTTAGAATTTTTTAATTTATTGCCAAACTTTTTTAAAAATTTCAATTTATTAATTGACTTTTTAAAATTTGTATAGATCAAGACAAAATATCTTTTTTTGCTTGTTTGCCTTCTCTGTCAAATTCTATTATATGTGTCCATCTATTTATCAAATCAATAAAAACAAAATTTTGAAAATTAGTCACCGTATTTAAAATTTTAGAAAGTTTGGTACTAAATTACAAAAATATCAAAAAATTAGACACTTTTAAATTGGTTATCTTAAATAAATTGTATAATATTTTATAATTATATTTTTCAAATAAATAATTTAACGAACAAATAAATTTAAATTAAATTATAAATTTGATCTAGTTGACATTTAAATGTCAATTGTGTCTTTAATTCTACTCCGTTATCTTCCAATTGACTAGCCAAATATAAACATGGGTTTCAATGACTTTTACCTAAACCGAAACAGAGCAAAACAAGAGGCAAAATGCAAACTACTATTATAGTAAACTTTAGTATTGATAGAGTACCAATTTGGTAGGCATGTAAAGGCTTACCAACCGAGTTCACATACCGTTTATAGCTCCGTTCACATAATACACACTCCCTCTCCACCATATGACCATCAGTTGGGAAATGACGACACAATATATTCCTCTTTGGTCCTTACGATTTCCTATATATATATATATAGAGCCTTCTCTCATTCTTTGTTGTTCAACGTCAAAGACTCTTCCAAGTTGGTTAATTCATTGCTGTTCTTCTCTTGATTCGTCGCTTTTTGGATCTTTATTCTGCTTTCTGTTTCTGGGTATTCTTTGTTTCTTAGTCTTATTGTAAGCCATGAACGCGTTGGCGGCAACAAACCGCAATTTCCGCCAAGCGGCACGTATTCTTGGCTTAGACTCGAAAGTTGAGAAGAGTCTGTTGATCCCCTTTAGAGAGATCAAGGTATGGAGGAACTTGCTAGTGTTTTCTTGGAGGATTTTCCTAAAGGAAATGTCTTGATCCTGTTTTCGGTTTTGATCAGGTGGAGTGCACAATTCCCAAAGATGATGGAACTCTCGTCTCTTACATCGGATTCAGAGTTCAACATGATAATGCTCGTGGGCCAATGAAAGGAGGAATCAGATACCATCCTGAGGTATCGGTAGAATTTTCTTTTTCTTCTTTCTTTTTGTTGTTGTTTTGCAGTTTATCCTAAGAAAATAGAAGATCAGAAAATTGACATTGTTGGTGATTACTGGTTTTGCTCTTGTTGGAACACAATTGTGTTGTGAGTAGGTAAGAGATTGCAAGGAAAGCAATTATGTTGGACGTTAAAGTTTTTTGTTGACATACAATGTTAACGCATACTTATGGCTCGTCTAGTTTATGGTAACATGTAGCTCAGGATCTGATTCCATTAAGTTGGAACCCTAGACATCTGCTCCAGTGATAAGTTTTTTAGCTCTTTTTTCTAGCTTTGCTTTCTTTGGAAACCCAATTTCCGAGGGGCATTGTATCAATTTCTATACCTTACAAGATTTGGTCCTGTGATTCTCTGCTCTTTTCCTCTTTAGTTACTTGTTTTTTGACATTTCCGTTGTGAATTTGGTAGTGTTGTTATACATTTTGTCTCATTGTAATTTGTTTATTCATTCCATTAATTAGATGTTGTTATGATTTTGTTTTGTTTGGTTTTGTCTTTTCTTTTGGATGAGACAAATTTCCTGTCATTATATATAATAGAATTCTATGCTTTTTCATCCATAAATTATCAACTTAACTTGAATCATCTCTGTTCTTATTGTCCTAAGCAAAGGAGGATGAAAAATTCTCTCTCTCTTTCTCTAAATTTCTGACATGGGTCTGACATTGAAGTGCTTTCTGATTTGGTCTTAAGGTTGATCCAAATGAAGTTAATGCCCTGGCTCAACTTATGACATGGAAGACTGCTGTAGCAGATATACCATATGGTGGAGCCAAGGGAGGCATTGGATGCAATCCAAAGGATCTAAGTAAAAGTGAGTTGGAACGTCTTACCCGAGTCTTCACTCAGAAAATACACGATCTCATTGGCATTCATACAGATGTTCCTGCACCTGACATGGGTACTAATGCGCAGGTATCTCATAACCTGCTGATTAAATTTTAGCAAACCCATTTACAGATTGTGTTTTGAGATTTAGGTATTAGGTGTAATGATTATACTGATAACACTGGCCTAAACTGTATAATAGACCATGGCATGGATATTGGACGAGTATTCAAAATTTCACGGTCACTCACCAGCTGTTGTTACAGGAAAACCTATTGTAAGTACCTGGAATTGGCTTTTTCTAATTTTAAGTTGAATCAGCATTCATCCAAAACAAAGTCTGGTAAAGACTTGTCTCCTCATTTTTCTCCTCCTCTTATTTGAATACTAGGATCTTGGTGGATCTTTGGGTAGGGAAGCAGCTACCGGGCGTGGTGTTGTTTACGGAGCAGAAGCTCTACTTGCTGAATATGGCAAGTCCATTAAGGGTTTAACATTTGCAATACAGGTGAGAAACAAAACCTAAATGAACAGTTCCATTCATGATCAGCTGACCTTTCTAGGCTGAGATGCTTCTTGTCCCTTATTTAATAAACTATATCTTCTTGATGGAATGTGTAGGGTTTTGGTAATGTGGGGTCTTGGGCAGCAAGGCTTATACATGAGATTGGTGGGAAGGTAATAGCAGTTAGTGACATCACGGGTGCACTTAAGAACCCCAATGGACTAGACATACCGGCACTGCTTAAGCATAAGGAAGCCACTGGTGTTTTGAATAATTTCCAGGGCGGAGATGCCATGGATCCTCATGATCTGCTTGCACATGAATGCGATGTCCTAATCCCATGCGCTTTAGGTGGAGTCCTGAACAGGTTTAGCTCTTTTCTAAACAAAATAAGTCCGGAGATAAATGATCACATATTATCTTTTATGTCTTTCTATTTTGTCTTGTTAAAACAATTTCAAGTTAGTCAATATAGTTTTGCCGATTAAGATATTATTCTTTTATACTCTGTGATCTGTTGGCATGCCACTTATCACTGACTTTTTTTTTTTTATTTTGAAAGGGAAAATGCTGGAGAAGTGAAGGCCAAGTTTATAGTGGAGGCAGCAAACCATCCTACTGATCCAGAAGCAGATGAGGTCACTTTGCTTTTCTATTCATTTCTTTTCATGAAAAGTATAACAGAATACATTAGTTACTGATCCATGAGATAATAATTCTGCAGATTTTATCAAAGAAAGGTGTCATTATACTTCCTGACATATATGCTAACTCCGGAGGTGTGACTGTCAGCTATTTTGAGTGGGTTCAGGTAAACAGAATAACTACGAATTTATTATAATTTTGCTATTGTCTTCATAGTAGTTTTTTTAATACTTGGTAATGGATTCATCATCATTGATACATCTCTGGCGGATCGGCAATACCCTGAAGACCTTGAATCCAATTCCCTAATGATTTTGCTTTAAAATCTAAAGATCTCTCTCTATATATATTTGCAGAACATTCAAGGTTTTATGTGGGAAGAAGAGCAAGTGAACAAGGAGCTCAAGAGGTACATGACTCGAGGGTTTCACAACATTAAGAGCATGTGTCAGACTCACAATTGCAACCTTAGAATGGGTGCCTTCACACTTGGAGTCAGCCGAGTCGCACGGGCAACTCTGTTGAGGGGATGGGAAGCATAAGTTGGCTTCCATTTAGTCCACAAACTCGTCTCTTGTCTGTTCTAAAAAGTAGTCAATTCAGACCACATTCTTACCTCCCACAAAGTTTGAATTTGTTCTCATTTCTAGTTACTGAAATTCAGATTAGGACTTCCTATTCAATGGGAGGCTCAATTTCTCTTTGTTTGATGTCTTTGAAACATAAATTTCATAGCATTAACTTTTAGAAAATCAAAATTACTATCTCTTTGAATTGAGTCAGCTTTGTGAAGATGCGACAAATTGGTAGAAGTGAATAAGAGAATAGTCAAAAGCCAGGGGTGAGAATGAAGGAATAAAAATGATTTGTACAAGTTGGAAGAGGTATATGAAATGGAAACGTTAATTAGATTGAGCTCACATCAACAGTCATCATGAACAAAAACATCTAGTCTAATGACTTTTGCTTGAAACTGTGGAAGGCCATGATCAGTTCTCTGTAAAAATGAAAACTTTTGCTTCCAGAACTACTTAAATTTGCTTTATCCGGTAGCAAAGACTTGTCGAAATTAAGTTTTCCAGTTCCCTGTAACACAGAAAGCGTCAAGAACCTGATACAGATAAGAGCAGTTGCCCATAATTTTACTGACAGAAGCGGATAAGGCAAAGATAATCCTATTTTAGTACAATGCATGGGCTCGTCACCTTTTTCCTGTATTCCCATTATCATCGCAATAGCCAAAACTCCAACCAGTAAAGATCTGAAGAACAACACACATGGCTTCAGTTGCTATTTCTGCGTCATTACACAGAGCTTGTAGCGCACAACATATCAGTATCGCCAAGAAACATCAGCCTCAAACTAGACCAGCACGTTCTTTGGGGTCGAAGCAGGTGACTCGTGTGGTTACTATAAATTTTGGACAAAAGGGGTTTAGTCAGGCTGAACAGCAAGAGAAATCCACATTCCAGGATGAAGGTGCTGAAGATAGTTCAGAGCATGGTTCGGGAATGGAGTCTAGTCTTCCAAGGTTTATGGATGAGCGCTGGAACATGGGGAACTGGGATCTCAACAAGTTTGTTAAAGAAGGCAAAATGGATTGGGATGGTCTGATTGTAGCAGGTGAGAGCTGTTCTCACCGGTAAGTTCTAATCTAATCACAATACACTTACATATCATAGTATCTGTTGCTAATACAGAAGCAAAGAGAAGAAAATTTCTTGAACTGTATCCTGAAGCGTCATCAAATGAAGAACCAGTGCTCTTTAAGAGCTCAGTCATACCTTGGTGGGCATGGCTTAAGAGGTCATATCTCCCAGAGGCGGAAATGCTTAATGGTTTGAACTTGAAAGTCTAAACATAACATGCTTTAATAAACTAAGCAAAACTCTAAAAAACCATTGAATGTTTCTGTAGGTAGAGCTGCAATGATCGGATTCTTCATGGCATATATAGTGGATGGATTAACAGGTCTTGACATGGTAGGCCAAACTGGAAATCTCCTGTGCAAAGCAGGACTCTTCTTCACAGTTATCGCTATACTGCTGTTTCGGAAAACAGGAGATATCGAAAACCTGAAAAAGTTGGCAGAGGAAGCGACATTCTATGACAAGCAATGGCAGGCTTCATGGCGAAATCAAGATACAAAAAGCCATGTTGCTTCAGAGAAAACAGGAAATGAAGTGTAGTGGCATTGTTCCTACATCAAGAAGCAAGGACCATGAATCAAGGAACTTGGACGTGCATTAGAAAACGAGTAAAAGAATATGTGGAAGTATTAGGAGTTGATTGTAACAAACTTATTCCTTATGTTCTATCAGCAATTAGCAGCTTCATGTGATTCCACAGCTTTTAGAAGCTGATGAGAACCTGAATCGTATAATTATGGTCACAAACTTTTCTTTATGTTTAATATTATTTAAATTATTTATTAATATACAAATATAATTTAGTTTATATTAATCATAATAATAAAAAACACCGCCAAATCGAAAATATTATAATTTGTTTTTTAATCACTCTATCTAATTGATAATTGAATTATAATTTTGCAACAAATGGATCCACATTATAAACTCCATAAATTATATTAAACTTGTTTGTTATTAAATTAAAAATATAAGAGCTAAAGTGAACAAAAATAAAATAAAATCATATATTTAAATAAGGAAAAAATTTTGGTAACTAATTACTAATGTTTTAAAAATCAAACTGAAAATTAAACCGGTAAGACAAGAAGTTTAAGATTTTAAAGGTTTAACTAGTATTAAACTTAGGGATGATATTTTCGATCCGGCCAGACCTGGCCCGGTGGCCTACCTCTAACGTTTTGTTAAAAAAAATTTTAAAAAAAGGTCGACAGATTGGCAGGGCGGCTCGTGGCCCGGGGGCCCGACCAATTGCCATCCCTAATTAAACTATCTTAAAACTAATTAAAGATTGAATAAAATTAAAAATTTTGAGATATGATTGAAAGAATTATTATTATCTATTGAAAAAGTTGGAGTTTAATTAAAAAATACTATTAAATAAAATTAATTGATTTATAAAAATTGATTAATTTACAAATAACCGATTAATTGATAAATTAGTTGATTTTTAAAAATAAAGGTTATTAAAATAAATCAAACTAAAATAAAAAATCAGTTAATTCAAAAAAAATTTACAATCGAACTAGCTGAAACGGTTAAATTTTTTAATCATTGTTAATTACCATTATTTATTGTAATTAGTGAAATGATCATCATCATTATAAATAGTAATATTATTATTTAATAAAAATAATTATTAACTGATTTTTTAAACAAATTGAGAATGTTTTTCTACTCCAAACCTAGAAATACAAATTTAGTCTTTCTTTTTTCGTGATAGGAATATCTGTAATTTTAAGCAGATAATGGTCCATAAATTCCCTTAACACAGTACAACTTCATCTTCTACTATTTAGAGTAACCACTTAAGTCTCATTTCGTAACTAATAATGAAAAAATCGAAACAAAAAAATGGGAATAAAAAATGAGAATATGATTATTAATACACGCGTTTGATATATAAGCACTAAGAATCAGATTATAGAAATTAATAGTTATACCAACATTTAAGATAGTATCAAATATTAAGAATGGTAATAAATTTTTTAATTTAAGTTTAATTATTATGTGATTGATTTTGTAAATAATTAATTAAATATTTTATTATATTATTAATTAATTAAAATTTTGTATTTAATAAATAAATAAATAATAGTTTTCATATCATTTATTCTTCATTCCTTCTCCAACGCAAATTGAAATGATTGTATTATTTTATCATGCAAATCTAAATGAAATCCGAATATTTGTGATTTCTTTTTTTAATTAATTCAATGATTTCTTTTTATGATAAAAAATATTACCAGCATCAATTCAATATATATATATATATATATTAAGAATTAATTTAATTATTGATTAGTGGTGTACTTTTGGGGATTATTACTTAATGGGACAATTATCCTAACTCGTTAATTCCCATATCGACTGAAAGCAAGAATGTAACGAGCAGCCCGAGTATAGAGGGGACGGCCACTTAACTGTTCAAGTCAGGAGTCATGCAGTAAGCACAAAGCGAACTATTCTTTCGCCTTTTACTAAAGAATACCGTGTGCGTGCTGCTCTATATGACATCATCCTATTTTTGTAGAGGCTGTTAATAAAACGGCCTCATCAATTCATGAGTTAAAAGTATTTCTTTTTGTGGATTAGCAATGATGATTAGATTAAGAATGCTAATTTTCACCCGGTTTGTTCGACCTGGCTTAGCCTGGTTTGATCCAATTTGGTCATAGGCGAGTCGGCTTGATCAGAACAATGTTTTGACATCGTTTTTTACAAAATGATGCAACGTTTTTCAATTTAGGCTCTGTTTGGCAATCAGCATTAGCTGTTAGTTAATAGCTGATTCTATCAGTTGATTTGACTAGCGGATTGGATTATTAGAGATGTTTGGTAAAATTAGTTGTTTTGTATTAGTTGTTTATGTGTAAAATGATTTATGAGGACATAACTTTAAAAAAAGGTATAAGGGTATGAATATTGTATATCTTAGTATTTTGTTGAATATTCTTATAAGAATTTAAAATTTAGATATTTAATTTTGCAAAAATTAAGATTATAACTCTAATAATAATAATAATGATGATGGTGATACATCTAAGTATAAAATATAACAATCCACTGATAAAAATACAAATCGATCAAACTCATGAATTATTTTTAATAATTGCACTAACTAAAACTTTTATTTTAATATTACTATGCATATTATTAAATTTTGGTTAAAGGCCTAAAGGACGTCTTCTTTCATAGTAAAAAGTTGAAATCTTTAACATCTAAATTACATCTTATTGCTTCCAAAGTATACGTGAAATCTTTTTGATAATTTAGAGAGAGTTATAGAACTGGGTGAATTGCAAGAGCACTGTTAGTAGTAGAAGAGACGAGCGTGGTTTTGTTAGAGCAGAAATATTTGGGCAGTTAATAAGTGGACTCGAGGCTGCTTGGAGCAAGCTTAAAAGAGAAGTTCTTTTTTGCTTCCCTTTTTTGGCTTTGGGCACATTAGTCTTTTGGTTGATCAACTGAAGTGAAAAGCTACCCTCCCTTAGCTTTTTTATTTTCAGTTTTATTGGGTTCAACCAACCACTCCAAACAGCTGGTAACTAAACACTTTAATTAGCGGATTGACATAGTCAATCAGCTAATATTGGTCAATCATCTAATTTTTAACTGATCAACCATTCACCAAACGGGGCCTTAGTATACATATATATATATATATATATAAGGTTAGGTCGAGCTAAGAATTAGTCAATCCATAATCAAGTCCGGTCTTTATGGGGTGAGCTGAGTCAGGCCAGGATTGGCTCTAACTTGACATCATAGTTTAGATCTTAGGCTGTCTTTTGCTTGCAAGTCCTTTTTCTTTTTATATATTTTTATGATTAGATGGCTATGGTTTTGTTTAAAGTGCTAATACATCCACCCAAAGGAATATTTTAAAATTTAATGTGACAGAGACTTTTCTAAGCATAATGAAATAATAACAAAGATAAATTTTAATTTGAAGTCAAAAATTAATTACCTTTTAACTTCAAATTAAAAGGTAATTATTTTTTTAAAATTTTAATGGTCTCACTCACATTTCATTATATGTTTTCCTCCCACTAAACTCATAATATATGCACAATTCAACTAAAATGAATAAACATAAAAGATATGATAATATCGATTTTTATTGAAATATTCACAATGAACAATAAAAAATTCCTTTACAACTTTTTATAATCAAAATTTCTTATTAATCTCCCGAATTTTTTCCAAGCAGAGAATTAAATATACTTATTTTTTTTAAAATAAACAATATAACAATAGATTAAGTTTAAACTTAAGACTATGTTTGGTTGAGTAGTTATTAATGGAATGAAATGAAATGTAATATTATTCCATCACTTGAGCTGAGAGTTTATAACAGAATAGCATAAAATATGATAGAAAGGGAGAGTTTCACATTATATTATATTCCTTCATAAATAATAAAAATAAGTTACCTCTGATTTGGAGGTTTAGAATAGAATGTAAAATGATAAACAACATTTTATTATATTACATTATGAACCATTCTTTTAAACAACATTTCACTATATTATATTATGAACCCTTTTATCCTTCTTAAGCAACAATTTTCTAATATTATATCCATTTATATTCCGTTCCATTATACATCATTTTATTCAATTAAAAACTTTACGTCCAACCAAACATAGCCTAAGATTTTTTTATTAAAAACCTTACGTCAAACTAAACATAGTCTAAAATTTTTTCTTTAAAAATACTGAATCTGACTCAAAGCTTAAATTATTTTAAGATTTTTTAAAAAGTTGTTAATTGAATTAAAATCAAACTCAAACTAATTTAATTTAATTTAAAATTTGATAAACTCAAACTTTAATTATTAACTTCAAATTAGATCTAAGCCAAAATGTTAACCCAATTTTATTTATACTTACTAAATCTACTAATTTAATAATAAATTGTACCTTTTTAGTCATTGATTATGCTAAGATGAGAAACAGCATAATCTTTAGATAAAATTCACCATTTTGCTCACATTATGGATATACTTCCCCGTAATTTTAGCAAGTGCTCTCACTTTTAACACGTTCGAGGATATTTTACTACTTTAGCCCGCTTATTTTAATATTTAATTATGTGTATTTTGATGATTATTTAATTAATTATTTTAAATTATCGTAATGTATGATATATCCAACCACATTTATGGCATACTTAGATTGTTAATAACTAAGTTAGATAATAATTCGAATCATTATATAATTTTTTTATAGATTTTAACAATAACAACAACAATTTAGTGTACAAAGGTCTTTGTTTTTTGAGAGTTGAAGGAAGGACATCAATTATATACAACTTTCTCTCTATATTTTACATATTTTCAAATTTAATATAATTAAATTATGTCAATTATCTTTAATTTCACGTCTAAATCTCGGTTTGTCGTCGAATATACCTTTCAAGTACTCACCAATACATACCAAATCTTGTATAATGTGGAGACTGGTCGGTATCTATATGCTTCACTTGCTAGTGTGATTTTACCTTGCTTCCTTTTCAACATGCTATTTTTATGCTAACTCACATGTATCGGCCAAAGCACGTGAAAAGTTACACGAGTCGAGTTAGGGGTCTGGTACTTGGGGACTGGAAGGGAAAAGGATTGTGAGCTCTATCTTTGAATATCAATGCATGGTCCAAGTGGACCAATCACGAACCCCAACAATGTACATCCTCACCGTCCACGTAATAGGGCCATCAAGATCCTCCAATCAGAAAAAGAGAGTACAAAAAACATAAAACTCACACTGTACTTTCAATTTATTAGAATAATTTTGGTAATATCTCAGCTACTGTTCCTTCACCTCCCTCGAAGCAGATGCCAAGTAACCTACTTGTCCTCGTTTCTCCGATTCCGACATCACAACAACAAGAACGACAACAACCTAGACATGTCGTCTGGCCTCTCTAAATCCCCCTCTTCTCCGTCGTCTCCTCGTCAGCTCCCTGTCGGTGATAACTCCGACGCCGAGCGCCGCCTGAGCGAGGCGGAGGAGCGGCTGCGCGAGGCAATAGAAGAACATACTGATCATCTTATGAAGATTGATCTTGGCAAAGGCACATCTCATAATTTATGTTCTACTGTTAGAAATTCAGA
>JAOQMM010000006.1:21043147-21057162 GCA_027563515.1 Erythroxylum platyclados
GGATGATGGAGCAGATTTTTAGCAGGTTCGGTTGCAGGACTGTCTGTTTTAGCATTAGATGATCCCAACCGGAGACGTACACTTGCTCTATATCTTTTGGCTAGAGTAGCTCAGGTACATAAATGCATCTTACATGATAAAGTTTAAATGGAGTTATAGAAAATAAGGCTTTATTTCTTGTTCTCTCGTTCTAATATAGTTTTTCTTATCAGTGTACTTATAATTCAGCAAAATCTAAGAACAAGTTTCACCTCTGGGGAAGCCACTGGAGGCATGGTGATGCATTGCTTTTTGCTTTTGCATGTTCCCAGGTATGTTATTTCTTATTCATTATCTCCAGAAAAATGATTTTTAAATTGATTGATTATATTCTTGAAAATTGAAAGAAAACTAGAATAGATGGATATATGAAGTTGGATTATTTTACATGAAGAAGAAGTTGGTGGTGCTTCTGGAATTACATAGGGTAGATGTAGTGGCAGTAGGTCTGGATCCTACACTTGATCATGTGGACATCCCAGTGGCTGAAGTGCAGAAACACAGTTTCTGAACAGCAGCATTTCCTAGTTGTAGATCAAGTTAATCAAGTAAAATCCTAGTTGGCCTAGAATTGGATGCTAATTAGAGATGTTTTAGTCATGTAAATAGTTAATTGGATCCATCCAGGGAAAGTCAATTTCTTGGTGTTGCCTTTTTCATGGGCATAACTATGGTGGTGAATAGGAAGATCATGGTTCAGGTTTAGAAGCTTTTATAAAGGTGAGGGGAGGAATTAGGAGGGCTTGCTTGATTTCCGTTTATGTTGCAGTATTCACCCATGGTGGCTTTAATGTTTGATGGGTTTTAGGGTAATGCACGAGATTTTTAACTTTTGAATCTTGTTTCACCTATGGATTTTGGTAAACATAAAGGATTGGATAATTAGTAATGACCCAAACTAAGGAAATAAGAGTAAAAATTGATCGAAATGGTCCTTCTTTCGTGCCAGGCCAATTTTGAGATCTTATCTTTGGCATCACCTATGACTAGAATCAAAGTATATTGAGCATGTCATGAGTGGCCCGATGGAACCTGCATATTGCTGAGCTGAGAAATGATTGGAAAAGTTGTTTCCTATCCTCTTCTTTGCTTGTCTTTGCCACTACTTGCTTCCCATTTCATATTGTATCCAGCCTTTTTCCAGGTAATAAATTCACTGGATAACTTATACTATGTTTGCCTACCACTTTATTCAGGTTATATATGCCTTTGTCATGCGTCCTGAGAGCTTGCCAAAAGCATATCAGGAATTTATTCAAAAGACTGGGCCCGTCGAACGACCTGTCTACAAGGCTGTCAGAGAGAACTGTAGAGGTGTTCCAGTTGATATTGACTCACTTTCCGCATTTTTGGCAAGCAGAGGGAAATCTAACGCTATGAAACTGGAAGAATTTCCCTCTATTATTCCTTGTTCTGTTATTCATCCAGACACAAATTCATGTTTGGCTCATAATGCTAATGCAGCATCAGCTGCATTCAGGAAAACATTTCCCCTTTACTTCTCGTTGACTTTTGTGCCATATGTTGTTCTGCATCTACAAAAGGTATGTCTTTTTAGTCAAAATTTTCCTTCTTTTCTTGTTAGAGTTGAGGGGCAGGGAGTGGTTGGGAGATGGGATGATGTGTTTTTGTTTCTGACTCTACTAGTTGTTCCATCTAATTTATTCAAATAATGTTTCTGTATTTTATCATGTAATGCCATTAAAGTTCATGGATGCACCTGCTCGTACATGTTGGCTCGCTGTCCGGGATGCTGTTCGCTCAACAACTTTCTTATCTGCATTTGTTGGAATTTGTCAGGTAGCTGTTTACTCATTTAGGTCCATTGGCTTTCTATTATAAGCTTGTAACTATGTTCTTACTAGTTCATGCATGATTCAAGGGAGTGATATGCTTGCATCGAAAGGTCGCAAGCAAAGACCACAAGCTTGTATATTGGATTGCTGGTGGAATGGCTGCCCTTTCTGTGCTGTTGGAGAAAAAATCCAGACGTGCTGAACTAGCTTTGTATGTTCTTCCACGAGCTGGTGATTCATTGTGGTATATTTTGGTGAACCGCCACTTGCTTCCAAATGTTAAGAATTCGGAGGTATAGTTTTTATTCATTCATTTGGAAGATGCTCACAATTCATAGTCCTGCTGAAATTCAGTTCACTTGCTTTCTTTGGGATAAGTTTAATCAATAATTATATGACATAGTTAAGCCCCTTGCATTCTTTCATTTTACCTTGTGTGCATATAGAAAGATGGATATACATAATTGTTATTTGTATTTACCATGACTAACCTTCATAATAGAAAATGAAGGTTACAGGTGAATTTTATATCTTAAATGTTGCAGGTGGCGTTATTTTCTGCCTGTATGGGAGGGATTATGTACTATTTGGAATACGAGCCTGAGACTATGGCGCCATTCCTCAGAGGCTTGATTCGCCGCTTCCTTGCCAGCAGAATTAGCAACCCTGGCCTTCCATCTAACAGGAATGCTTCTTATACTTACTTGCAGACCCTTGATGCAATAAAGAAGCCGAAAGTGCCGGACAACAGGGAGGTTGACGGATTTTCTTCTCAGAAATATAACCTCGAATCCATTCCAGGGCTCTAGATGTCCTTGGATGGCTCACTGGTGATCTATTGAAACTTTCACCGTATCATTCTTTCGGGAACTTACAAAATGTATCATTTGTTCCGAGAAGGAGTTGAGTTCTGCTTAGTATATCAGCATTGAAGCACTAGTAAAATACTGTTTGATCATATAGAGTCATGACCCTCCTTAACGTCTTAAAGGGAATTGGATCACAGGCCTTTTTTCGCTTCTCAAGATTTTATACATGTAAGGATATCAAGTGAATAAAGAAAAAGTTGGTTCTTATTACATCTTGCGTCCACTACTTTGCAATTCGCATGTTTCTCTACTTCTGCTTCACCGGCGAGTTAACTGAATCAAATTTCTTACTTTTGTACTCGTGAAGGTGGATCATTACTTCCAGCTCCACCGTAGACCGCCTGACGATAAAAATAAAACTGTTTGCAGGTTCAAAAACAGATTCGAAGGCTGTTCTCTATGCTATGAAACTAAAGAAGGGTTTTTTTTTCTGAAAAAGAAAATTTCATTAAACCCTAAAGGAGTTTAAAGAATGCGCAATAGAATTTCATTTACAATGAAAAGGTCTAAATAGGAAGGGACAAATACAACTAAATCACAACACAAGTAACCAATACATTTTCATTTGTAGACTCACCACAATGAGGCCTATTCTTAACATTTTATAGGCTTTGGATAAAGTAAAAAAAAGAACTTTATGAGAGAAAAGAGTCGACTTTAATTTATCTCATTTTGTTTTAATGAGTATCAAGAATGAGCTTTATTTTGTTTTTTATGAGAGTAGGCTTTAGGCAGATGTTTTTCCTATCCTTGTCCAGGATCGGACCTAACCACAATATCAATGTAAAAATAGTCTCCATCTTCTTCCCAATGCTGCATTCATTCTTCTCAATATAAAGAGTTGCTTTATATTGATTAAACGTACTATCCAAAAGAAGGCTAGACAATTTGTCCAAAAAAAAAAATTGAGAAGATTGTCTTCCAGCGGAAGGCAGTAATAGCCTAAGCTAGACCGACACCTTATAGTTTGAACTATTCTAACTCTAATTAAACATTTAACGGTTCACTATGTTTTAGTTAAATTAAAATAATTTGTTGAATTCTTCAAATTTGACTATTTAAACTTAATTTTAAATCTTATTAAATTAAATTTGACTAATTGAATTTTGATGCCTTGCTTGAACATTTCTCTAAACCTGATAATATACAATATGAATCAATTAGGAAAACTCTCAGCAATTTGCTTTCACTCAGGCGAGTGTTGTAGAACGGGGAGGCCAGCCATTGACCATAACACTGTCTTGGTTGCATTACGTGTCCATTTCTTGGTGTTGAATATCAAATAAAAAATAGCATATAAAGGTTCGCTGTTCGTTGATGATTTATGGAATATAAGGTTCAAGATTTCTCTTCTTTTACCCAAAGCCTGCTTATACCTTTCTTGACAAAACTCCTGTCTGCCAAAACCGTTCAGAGAAGAGACGAACTCATCACATCAAAATGGACATGAAGTTGCTTGAAGTATCTTTATCAGGATATGTAGATCACTTGCACCAGTTGGTCAGAGAAAACCCACTTATCCTCAACAATATTTGTCTGTTATCTACAGAAAATCCTCTGCACATAGCTTCCATAACGGGACACCTTGACTTTGTTAAAGAGATCCTGAGGCTAAAACCACAGTTTGCCAAGGAACTGAACCAAGATGGGTTGAGTCCTATGCACATAGCAGCAGTCAACGGATACGTAGACATCGTCGGCGAACTCGCAAGTGTTGATTGCGAGCTTTGCCGTTTAAAGGGCAAAGACATGAACACTCCTCTGCATCTCGCAGCAATCAAAGGAAGGGTCGACATAATAAGTGTTCTGTTATTGGCTTGTCCTCAAAATATCGAAGATATGAACGTCCAAAGAGAAACTGCCTTGCACCTTGGTGTTAAGAACAACCAGTTTGAAGCAGTGGAGGTTTTGTTGGACTGGATTAGAGAAATCAAGAGGGAAGATGTCCTGAACATTAAGGATGAATTAGGCAACACAGTACTGCATGTTGCAGCTTGGAAAAAGCAACGTCAGGTTAGTAGTAGAATATGCCAATCTTTTAAATTTTTATTAGTTAATGTTTTTACTATGTGCAGAACGTTTCTACCATGTCTCAGCCTCTGATCATTTCCTCCCATCAACTCCATAGCCACAAACAGAGAAACTTGTAACCCATGACGTTACTTCCCCTTGTCTCAAGTGGCAGTCTGGAAAAACGAAAAGCTTTTTAACTTAAAGAGATATGTTTTTCTTTGCGTTTTAGGTCACTTAACATGATGTCATTGCTTATAAACAAGTTCATTAAAACAATGAAATAATAGAAGAGTTGAATATGTGAAGTCAAAGATATCAATCCTGAAGAGTCCCTCTCCCTACTCATTCACGTTATTAACTTTAGTTAAAGCCAACCAAACTAAATTTTATATGCATTTAGACCAAAGCAAACTAACAAGCTTGTTTTTTTTTTCTTTAAGAATCACTGCAGCCAACATTAAATCTGACAGAAGTAAAGAGTTTCCAGTAAACCATCGAACCATGCCTGTAAATTTTCGGAATTGATGCAAGTAAAAATCTGACCGAAGAAAATCCTGCAGGTAATTGAATTGTTACTTGGATTTAGAACAACTATGAATCCAAGCTCATTGGAAGTGAATGCCACTAACAATAGCGGCCTTACCGCCTTTGATGTGCTACTGATCTTCCCAAGTGAGGCGGGAGATAGAGAAATCACTGACATCCTTTGTTCTGCTGGAGCCATGAAAGCCAAAGAAATGAACATGAAAGCCAGACAGCTCTCTCCTGAATCTGAATTTCAGTCAGTTCGCATCCCTACCACGCCTGAGATGCGGTCGGTAGAACAGGCGCAAAATTTAGTAGAGTACTTTAAGTTTAAGAAGGGTAGAGACTCTCCCAGTGAAGCTCGAACCGCATTACTAGTTATTGCAGTTCTGGTGGCAACCGCGACATTCCAGGTTGGAGTGAACCCTCCGGGAGGTTTATGGCAGGATACCCTAACCCCAGATCAGATCAATGGCACTGGGACAAACAGCGTGAAACCACATAAAGCAGGGGAGTCCATTTTGGCCACATCAAATGCAGTTGCATTTGCCCTCATTGTTTTTTTCAATTCAGTAGGACTATCGGTGTCTCTTGTAATGATCAACATCCTGACAAGTAGATTTCCCTTGCAAGTAGAGCTCCAAATATGCATGTTCACAATGTATTCTACGTACAACACAGCTTTAACTAATATGGCAGGAGATAGCACAAAGCTCTATGCTACAATAGCCACATCAATAATCACTTCACTTATACCACTCACAGTCCGGTGGGCACGACTGAATTCAAAGCGGATCAAGGACATGGTTCGTAGAGTCACTTCAATATCCATATGGTAGGAAGATTAAGTGCAAAGCCTGGAGCTCAACGATGGACAATATTAGGGAGTATTAGACAAGCTAGTTTGTTATTGCATTATGTTGAGGTTGGTGCTACATCTATAGGCTTTTGGATAAGAATTTTTCTTTTGACATAGATTTATATGTATATGTAAATACTATATTTGTATTTGAAAATCTGCAGAACTCGTCTATGATAGAAAAAAATATTACTAGTAAAGCAATATGTTGAAATATGTAACCTACTATTTGGCTGTCTATAATAGAAAGATCATATGTTATAGTTATGACATACTAGAGTTATCTTCCGGGTTTGGGTAAAGGCAAGAAAGACAATTGCTCAAGGCTCACTTTTATGAATAACAAAGTAGGTAATAAAAAGAGTTCCTATTTCGCATCATTTTGTTTTTTATAAAAGTCAAGAGCTCCCTTTTGACTCTCATAAAGAGCAACAAAATAGGGATTTTTTTTTTACTTTGTTTAGAGCTTATAAAATGTCAGGAGCGGTCTCATTGCCTGATGCAAGTAAATAAAGCTTCTTGCAAAATTCGCCAAGTAAGATCATAGATATGTTTGTGATTATGTAGGAACTGAAAAATGTGTTACTCAGAATCCATCACCTCCCACACTTGCAAGAAAATGGCGGCTTACAATGAATTGTAAGTATGGTCGAGGCAGAAAATAGAATCAGAACTCTTTTAACTCGTAAATATGGTGTCTGTATGCTCTCCTCAAGGTATTATCCATAACCAAGACAAAGTTTCTTGGGTTGTCTAAGCTAAACAATTTGACAAGGATCTATCATCAAAGCCTAACTTGAAGACCTTTTATCTTAAATGCTGCAGGTTGCATTATTTTCTGCCTGCATGGGATGGATTATGTACTACTTGGAATACAAGCCCGAGACTACGGCGCCATTCCTCAGAGGCTTGATTCGCCGCTTCCTTGCCAGCAGAATTAGCAACCATGGCCATCCATCTAACAGGAATGCTTCCTATACTTACTTGCAGACCCTTAATGCAATAACGAAGCCGAAAGTGCCGGATAACGGGGAGGTTGATGCATTTTCTTCTCAGAAATATAACCTCAAATCCATTTCAGGGCTCTAAATGTCCTTGGATGGCTCATTTGTGATCTATTGAAACTTTCACCGTATCATTCTTTCTGGAACTTATATTTTGTATGAATTGTTCCGAGAAGCAGTTGAGTTCTGCTTAGTATATCTGTATTGAAGCACTATTACACAAATAATGTTTGATCATATGACCCTCATTCACGACTTAAGGGGAATTGGATCACAGGCATTTTTTTGCTTCTCAAGATTTTATACATGTAAGGATATCAAGTGAAGGAAGACAAAGTTGGTTCTTATTACGACCTGCATCCAGTGCTTAGTAATTCGCATGTTTCTCTGCTTCTGCTTCACCGGGGAGTTGACTGAATCAAAGTTCTCCTTTTGTACTTGTGAAGGTGGATCAGCACTTCTCCAGCTCTACCGTAGACCGCCTGACTATAAAAGTAAAAACTGTTGGCAGGTTCCAAAACAGATTCGAAGGCTGTTCTTTATACTATGAAACCAAAGAGGTACTTTATGTCGATCAAGCATACTGTCAAAAGAAGGCTAGACCATTTGTCCGGAAAAAAAAAAAAAGAACAGTTGAGAAGATTTGTCTTCCAGCTGAATTAAGGTAGTAACAGCTTGAGCTAGACCAACACCTTATAGTCTGAACTTAATTTTAAGTCTAATTTTAATTAAACATTTAACGGTCCTGATTATGTTAAATTTAAAGAATTCGTTGCTTCATCAAATTTGAATATTTAATTTTAATTTTAAATCTTATTAAATTAAATTTGATTAATTGAACTGTGATGCCTTGCTTGAACATTTCTCTACACCTGATAATATACAAAATGAATCAATTAGGAAAACTCTTGGCAGCTTCAGTCAGGCGAGTGCTGTAGAACGGGGAGGCCAGCCATTGACCATAACACTGTCTTGGTTACATTACGTGTCCATTTCTTGGTGTTGAATATCAAATAAAATATAGCATATAAAGGTTCGCTGTTCGTTGATGGTTTACGGAATATAAGGTTTAAGATTTCTCCTTCCTTTTACCCGAACCCTGCTTATACCTCTCTCGACAAAATTCCTGTCTGCCAAAAACGTCCAGAGAAGAGACAAATTCATCACCTCAAAATGGACACGAAGTTGCTTGACGTATCTTTATCAGGATATGTAGATCACTTGCACCAGTTGGTCAGGGAAGACCCACTTATTCTCAACAATATTTGTCTGTTATCTACAGAAAATCCTCTGCACATAGCTTACACCTTGACTTTGTTAAAGAGATCGTGAGGCTAAAACCACAGTTTGCCAAGGAACTGAACCAAGATGGGTTGAGTCCTGTGCACATAGCTGCAGTCAACGGATACGTAGACATTGTCGGGGAACTGGCAAGTGTTGACTGCGAGCTTTGTCGTTTAAAGGGTAAAGACATGAACACTCCTCTGCATCTCGCAGCAATCAAAGGAAGGGTCGACGTAATAAGTGTTCTGTTATTGGCTTGTCCTCAAAATATCGAAGATGTGAATGTCCAAAGAGAAACTGCCTTGCACCTTGGTGTTAAGAACAACCAGTTTCAAGCGGTGGAGGTTTTGTTGAACTGGATTAGAGAAATCAAGAGGGAAGATGTCCTGAACATTAAGGATGAATTAGGCAACACAATACTGCATATTGCAGCTTGGAAAAAGCAACGTCAGGTTAGTAGTAGAATATGCCAATCTTTTAAATTTTTATTAGTTAGTGGTTTTACTATGTGCAGAATGTTTCTACCATGTCTCAACCTCTGATCATTTCCTCTCATCAACTCCATAGCGGCACATAAAGAAACTTGTAACCTATGACGTTAATTCCCCTTATCTCAAGTGGCAGTCTGGAAAAAGAAAAGCTTTTAAACTTAAAAGAGATATGTTTTTCTTGGCGTTTTAGGTCACTTACATGATGTCATTGCATATAAACAAGTTCATTAAAACAATGAAATAATAGAAGAGTTGAATATGTGAAAAAGATATCAATCCTGAAGAGTCCCTCTCCCCACTCATTCACATTATTTAACTTTAGTTAAAGCCAACCAAACTAAATTTTATATGCATTCAGACCAAAGCAAACTGACAAGCAATTTTTATTTTTTTTAAGAATCACTGCAACCAATATTAAAAAGTGAAATGAAAAGGAAATAATTCAATATGTATTATGAAGTAAAGAGTTTCCAGTAAACCATCTAACCGTGCCCGTAAATTTTCAGAATTGATTCAAAGTAAAAATCTGACAGAAGAAAATCCTGCAGGTAATTGAATTGTTATTTGGCTTTAGAACAGCTATGAATCCATTGGAAGTGAATGCCACAAACAATAGCGGCCTTACCGCCCTTGATGTGCTACTGATCTTCCCAAGTGAGGCAGGAGATAGAGAAATCACTGACATTCTTTGTTCTGCTGGAGCCATGAAAGCCAAAGATATGAACCTGAGAGCCACTCAGCTCTCTCCTGAATCTGAATTTCAGTCAGTTAGCATCCCTACCACACCTGGGATGCACTCGGTAGAACAGCCACAAAATTTAGTAGAGTACTTCAAGTTTAAGAAGGGTAGAGACTCTCCCAGTGAAGCTCGAGGTGCATTACTAGTTATTGCAGTTCTGGTGGCAACCGCTACATTCCGCAATGGAGTGAACCCTCCAGGAGGTTTTTGGAAGGATACCCTAACACCAGATCAGATCAATAGCACTGGAACCAATAGCATGAAACCACATAAAGCAGGGGAGTCCATTATGGCCACATCAAATGCAGTTGCATTTGCCCTCATTGTTTTTTTCAATTCAATAGGACTATCGTTGTCTCTTGTAATGATCAACATCCTGACAAGTAGATTTCCCTTGCAAGTAGAGCTGCAAATATGCGTGGTCACAGTGTATTCTACGTACAGCACAGCTTTAACCAAATATGGCAGGAGATAACACAAAGCTCTATGCTATATTAACCACATCAATAATCACTTCACTTGTACCATACACAGTCAGGTGGGCACGACTGAATTCAAAGTGGATCAAGGACATGGTTCGTAGAGTCACTTGAATATCCATACGGTAGGAAGATTAAGTGCAAAGCCTGGAGCTCAACGATGGCAATATTAGGGAGTATTAGACAAGCTAGTTTGTTATTGCATTATGTTGAGGTTGGTGCTACATCTATAGTCTTTCGGATAAGAAATTTTCCTTTGACATGGATATATATTTATACGTAAATCCTATATTTGTATTTGAAAATCTGCAGAACTCGTCTATGATAAAAAAAAAAAATCTCCAGCAAAGCAATACGTTACTTCTATGACCTACTATTTGGCAGCCTATGATAGAAAGATCATATGTTACTTCTATGACCTACTAGAGTTATCTGATGCAAGTAAACAAAGCTTCTTCCAAAATCCACCAAGCCAGATCATAGATATGTTTGTGATTATACAGGACTCCTTTAACTCGTAACTATGGTGTCTATATGTTTTCCTCAAGATATTGTCCATAACCAAGAAAAAGTTTCTTGGGCTGTCTATAAACAATTTGACAAGGATATATCATCAAAGCCTAACTTCAATGATCAAAACACAAAGATGAACTTTTGTATGGTTTCATATGTTCTTTATCATTCATCAATTATTTTACATATTTTGTGCAGTTTTTGGCCAATCTTACACTCAATGCCACTGAATTTACAAGCAAATACACTTTTTTGCACTGAAGCCCCTTTGGTTGACTTCTGCAATTCTTCTTCAACGACTCTCTTTAATGAATCACTAATGTCCCCCAGTGCCCAAGCCAAGGATATGTGAGGCCGTGGATCCTACCAGCACATAATTATCAGTCTGCATGAGCAACTGAAAGCAACAATGACTTGGAAGCAGATCATGACACCTATGTGCTCACCTTATAAAATTCAGGAAGATTGTGAAGCCTATACACCTCATTAACATACCGAATCTGCTTAACAATCTGTACCAATAAAGCAAAACATGCCAATAATTCCTATGTAATTAAGCATAAGAACTTGCAAAGCGAAATGGGATAAAAGTTGACCGCAAAACAAGCTTGAAGAAGCTAAATACAATTAAGTTTTACCTCATCTAATCCTCCATTAACAACTTCAATCGAAAGAAAGGAGCGTGTTTGATCATCATTAACAAAAACCTCCCACTTACTGAAATCAATCCAATACCTGCTCGCGATCAAGTGCTATGTTAAATTGAAACAATTCCGATAAAAATGGTCTATAAGTATACAAGCTCACCGTTTCTGAGACTGAAGCTTCTGTCGAAGCATAGTGATAACTGAATCAATCTGGTGAACTCGGATAGGAACAGTTCTTCCCAAACTGATATGGAACTCTTTACCTAACACAACTTGTTCGAGTTTTTCATGATCTCGGCACAAATCGTTCAGGGGAATGTCAGCATCAACAACATGAAGACCAGTCACTAAAGATGACACCTTTTTCAACAAGATTGCCAATTCCTTCTTCGCTTGAGGTGGTATATAAACTATAAAAGCAAGAGCATGAAAAATCCCATCTCAGGAAACCTCGTTCTTGGTTCTACAAAGCTCAATCTGGGAGTGAACTATAACGGTTATGAAAAAAAAACGTGAAATGGATAAAGAAAGTGGAATCACCTGGGATGTAAACGTGCAAAGCGTAGTTGCCTTGGACGTGTGGAAAGCTCCTAACTCTACCGGGCTGACCAGTTTCCAAGCCATCAACGAAACCTTAAATCGTGAAAAGCTAGTCAGCGAATAAGATCAAAATGAGGTAAGGAAGAAATGAATCGTTAAAGTGGGTACCCATGGAATTGGGAGGCGTGAGAAGGGAGATAGGTGGAGGTGGTAAAGTAAGGGTTTTCGTTTCGACGGGCGGAGGTGGTGGCGGTTGTGACGTGTCGGAGTCCGAATCCGACGAATCGTCCGCGTAGGAGGCTATCAGAGCTTCCATTCTCTCTCGGCCTGGTCTACTCGGCTCCGATTCACATAAGCTTGGCAATAGTCCGGATCTAGGCGGATCGAATTTGAGGTTAAAATTTAGGCCGGGTCGGCCTTAACTCTAGAATTCAAGTAAAATAGAAAGGATGTTTTGTGGTTAAACTAATTTAAAAATTTTATAATCTTTAAAATTTAGAAAAGGTAATGAAGTACGTTGTCGAGCCTAATAATTACATTTTCTAAATTTATATCCTTACTTCAATTACACCGATAAAACTAGAAAAAAAAAAACTCATAGTTAGACTTGGCAATTAGGCTCCAGCCTAATTCGACTTGACGCAAAATTGCTAAATCAGGTTTGAGTTATTCCAGTCCAGGCTATTTAGCTCCAGGCTAAACTAAAAGTTTGATGTGCATGAAAAATAAAAAATATTTTACAAATTCTATAATTTTATAATACATAATTTCAAAAAAGAGGAATTACTGAAAATAATAGAAATTTTTATATTAAAATAATTTATAAATAGTTTACCAAATTTTAAAAAATTTATAATAAATTTTTTACTTATGTAATTTTTATTTATATATTTATCTATTATTTTCTTTCAATGATTTTTATTTTTTATTTTTTAAACTTCTTTACTAATTAAAAATAAAGTTATTATTGTTCTTCCTTTCTTAAATAGATTTTAACCTGTAAATTTGATAAGGATAAAATTTAATTTCTACATATAGATTTAAATTTTTTGTCTATAACAGGATTTAGAAAAATCATTAATTGGTTTTCCTTTACGCAAAAACATATTTTGCTTAGGCCTATAAAAGGCTCAGCATCTTAGAAGGCCTGTTACTGGAAAAACATCAAGAAAATTCAAATAAGCAATTTCTGGAGGGAAACAGAAGCAAATTTCAAGGTCACCTCTCCAATTCACGAGATCATGGTTTCAGTTCTGAGATAGTCACCTTTCGTCGTCGCCACTCGCGGCCTAATCTCCACGCAGTCTAAACTATAACTGAGAATGTCGAGGGAAAACGTTTACCCGACGCTTCAGGAGCCAATCAAGGTCATTACGCCGGAGCAAAGAGAAAGAATCTCACAAAACTATAGAGCCGCTAAGGCACTTCTTGCTCGCAAACGGCCGCGACTCGACGCCAACCAGTGTCCTATCAGGTTAGCGTTTCTCTGCCCGAGCCTTTTGATTATGTTTGTAACGAAATGATTTTGATCTCTTTGCATCTCAAGAAATTTGATGTTTGAAGCTCATTTTCCTTTGTTATTACTGTCTCTATGATATTTCCATGGAATAGTGTTACTTAATAGCCGGTTACTAGGTCAAGAGAAAGAAAAATATACGTTGTTAAGCTTCTTTGTCTGTTAATTCCAGTGCTCAGGTTAGTGGCGTCAAAAGAGCTCCTCTAGCGGAGATACAACTGAACACAACACCACCATTATCCAGAAACGGTGGAATTAGCAGCATTACATGCCATGGAGAAATATCTGCTTTTAGGAGTGGATCTATTAGCGAAGATTCTGAGAATAGGACTATTACTGTTCCTCCAGAGAGCGATTTTTTGTCGGATTCTTGCGTAACTCCATTGAGAAAACCAGAAACATCTGGTTCAAACGATGGATTTTCGACTCGAAACCTTTTAGATGATGATTTTGATGAATCTACTTTGGAGGAGATTGACGCTATATGTGAGCAGAAATCTTCAGATAAAGAAGAAATGCAAAGTCTAAGTAGTTTGGGGTCAACTGAGTTATCAGAGAGTAGGACAAGTTTAGGTGCTTTGGAATCCTGGGATAAGTTAGTAACCGAGGCACGGAATGAAAGTACTTCTCAGACATTAGAATTTGGGAACATGCCCGAAGAGTACATGAAGTACTTGCAATCTCTGAATGAAAGGCAACGT
>JAOQMM010000006.1:21057996-21071978 GCA_027563515.1 Erythroxylum platyclados
GCAGCTTCCGAGATGAGAGATCGAATTGGTGGTGTTGCTGGGAAGGCAACAGCTAAAGAACTTACAATCAGCACATTCCATTCATATTCTTTGCAACTTTGTCGTTCACACGCTGAGAAGTAATACGTAGTCCTCGATTCTGATATATACATGTTTGCCTTCTTTTCCATCCCATAAAAGCTAGTTGATTACCAATTAGTACTTCTCCATCATGGCTTGTTGTTGACATGCTTAGATACATTCCTAGACTTAGCTTCCTCCATTTACGATACGCCTTATCTGAGGCCCATGTTCTAGGTTGGAGCGGACGTCGGAGTTCTTAATATTTGGGCACGGCCATCAAAGAAGAGCAGTCATTGAGGCTGTGCGCTTGCTGGAAAAGGAAAAATCTGGTGCACAAAATTGTGATGCCTCCAAATTATCAGAATTACCTAGCGGTTCAATGCCTCCAGAATATTTTAAGGACAAGTCAAAAAAATGGCAAAAGTTTGTGACTCAGGTTAGCAGTTGAATTTCTGGCTCTGGGACAATTTCCAAGTCTTATATGTTTATCTTACAATTGATGTGCTCTATTCCAGGCTAAAGCTTCAGGAAGGACTCCTACTGACTACCAGA
Source organism: Erythroxylum platyclados (assembly GCA_027563515.1). NCBI lineage: Eukaryota > Viridiplantae > Streptophyta > Magnoliopsida > Malpighiales > Erythroxylaceae > Erythroxylum > Erythroxylum platyclados. Next base: position 21,058,612 of record JAOQMM010000006.1, read on the forward strand.
AAATGGGTGATGAGATCAAAGTGAGCATTATCTGCTTAAAAATGTCTGGTATTATGTTTTCACAAACGTGATCCTGAGTTCTGACTATAACTCAGGCAACAGTACTTGGGAACTACAACAATATCTTACAATCTTGTAACGCCCTGGATTACCATGATCTAATCAGCTGCTCTGTGAGGTTGCTCAAAGATTTTCCTGAAGGTCAAAATGATCTAGTTGTTCTTAATACATCAATGCAACGTCCCTTGTGAAATGTTAAATAATAAAACATTTGCATTTATTTAGTGTTTAAGGAGTGTCAGGAATCATGGAAGGCAATCGTGATAGATGAGTTCCAGGACACCAGTGCCATGCAATATAATCTTCTGCGACTTCTTGCATCTCATTACCGCGTAACAATCGTTGGCGACGATGATCAGGTGCAGTTTTCATTCGACACTAGAATAACTTAGTTCTTCCCTGTTCTTATTATGTTTTCTAGTGCCAGATTCAATTTGCAAATTTCTTATCATTTCAGTCCATATTTAGCTTCAATGGAGCTGACATATCCGGGTTTGACTCATTTCGTCAAGATTTTCCAAACTATAAAGAGGTCTGCCTCGTGCTTTGGTTGTTTTTCTTTGATTATCCAAGAAATGATTAAACATACTGTTTTCTTTTGTTTAGATTTTAAATCTTTGCACCTTTGCGATTCAGATTAGACTAAATAAGAACTATAGGTCCACACGCTATATTGTTGAGGCTGCAGCTTCTCTTATTCGAAACAATTTGAGACGATGCCAACTTAAGGATGTTAGCACCGACAATTCTTCTGGATCTAAGGTACCATGGGCTTGTATCTATAGTTTACCATATTTCGAAAATTTTCCATCCTCAAATTCCTTTTGATAACATCATTTCTGCTTTATATGCGTTGAATATACAGATAATTATCAGAGAATGTCAAACTGAGCAAGCACAATGTGCATTTGTCGTTGACAAGATCTTAGAAATTACATCCGATGGTTCAATTTCTAAACCCTCCTATAGTGAAATAGCCATTCTTTACAGGCGGCAGGTAAGGAGTACTCTCCACCACGAAAGCCATTGCAGAAAATACATGTAGCTGCTGACTGGTAATGACTCTTTGACATCTTTTTCTACAGGTATCAGGGAAAGTGTTCCAATTGGCATTTCGTGACAGGAAAATACCGTTCAACATTCATGGTGTTGCCTTCTACAGGAAAAAGGTAGCTTACGTCTTTTCTGTTGCTTAATGTTTCATATGATCATCTACCATGATAATTTTCAATGCTTTGGTTGTCGGTTTCTGCTAAATTCGTACTGTTGTCTCTGAACTGTGACCGTATACATGGAGGATGAAAGTGGCTTCGGTTTTCTAGTCAAGCTAAGGCAGACCTGTCGGTAAAAACTAGAAGTTTTCAGAGTCTTCTTTACACGCAACAGTTGGAAAATGTTAGTTGAACTATTGTAGTCAATGTTTATTATTTTGTTGCCTTTGGAGCTTGGTACACCGTTAATGCATTCGTCTGAATTTACAACGAATCATGTTTTTACGTTAGGTATGAGACATGAAAATGCAAGATAGTTACAGTCATAATCTAAAATTTTTATTTTCTATTTCATTACTAGTTCTCTGTCCCCTTTTGCATGCACGTGAAGAAACTTTTTAGGTTAATGCTGTTTGTTAAATATGTGTAATCTAGCAGGTAGTTAAAGCGATTATTGCTATGCTCAGAACCACACTTCCAGGCTGTGATGATGGACCATATCGACAAGTCTTCAAGGCCCTGCTTCCCTTTGAAAAGGATGAAAAGAGGAGGGTATGCACCTAATGATTTTACTTGTTCTTGTTGTTGTACATTTGTAGTTGATAATTACTTCCACTTCATAAAGCTGTTTCATCAATATCTTTCTTCTCTTTTTCCTTTGCAGGTTATAGACCATATTGAAAAGATATCAACAATTAGAAGATGCAGCTTTAAATCTGCTTCATGCGATATTTTTAATGCAAAGATTTCTGGTACCTTCAGGAGGTTCTTATTTATGAAAATTTCCTCAATTTTCTGATATCAAATAAATTTTGACATATTTCTGTCAGAGAAAACTGAATAAGTTTGACGGGGCTGAGAAGCCGATGAAACAAGTTGCAATGAGCATTTTCAATTTCGTATGTATCTTATTTCTTATTGGCACAAGTGCTTCATTAATGCTGTAGCAGACAGTAATAATGCCACAAAAAAGAGAACCTTATACAGTTCTTAAGTTGGCAAAACATCTAAAACGTAACAACTTTCATTTAAGAAACCATGGTAACCAGTTATCTGCATTGCAAGTTACGGCTTGATATCTTCCTCTTGCTTTGCCACCGTACATTATGACTGTTATAACTCAAGTATGTTTTCTTACATCTAAAATGCTGTCACTGGTCACAGGAGTCAACTCACCCAGGGGCGCAAAGTATTATCAACTCTAGAGATGATATTAAAACTTGTTCACAGGGTATAGTTATCATTTCTAATATCATTTAGTTACTTGTTGAATTACTTACAACTGTTGAGAATTTTGTTTGAAGAAGTTTTTGTTTCAATTCCCACATTTCAGTAATCAACAAAATACAGACGAAGAAAATGACTCAAACGAACCTTTGTTATCTGAATCTGGTTACTGCCTAGTATTGGACTTTATTTAATGCCATTATCAATTCTAAAGTATCGAAATTCCTCTTAGTTTATTTTTTCCAAGTCTTTTCCTCTGGAGAGGTATTTATGGATTTCAGGCTATTACATTAATTGTGTGCTACTGCTACTTTCCCTTCAAAAGTTTCCCCCGTGTACCCAGATGAGTTTTGGCTAACCAATTAATATTTTCAGGAACATTCAATTTCAGCTGTCATAACATCAGTGGCGAATATGGTACCTCAGGTTTGCCTCCCTTCACTCAATTTTCTGGTTGATTTCTTTATGAAATAATAAAATTGGTATTTATTTTTAAATTGATGGCTAGTATTGCTGCTACCATTACTCTTCCTGATTCTACTCAAGGGGGATTGCTTTGATGCTGAATTATCTATTGCATATAAACATTATGACCAGGGCTTAACGGTTCACTATTGATTGTTTATTTTAGAAATACCTTCTTGAGCAAAGGGCGGTGGTTGATGTTGATGGAGGAAAACTGCTTAACGAGGACAATGACATCAGATCTGTAAGTACCTTTTGCCGAAGCAAATTTTCTACCGCAAATTCAATATTATTTGCCACCATAAAAATCCTATCCAACTGATCAAGTTAAAAGATTAAGTTTAAATCCTTGTGTAGAGCTATTAAACATTGCTAATCCTTAATATTTCATAGCAAAATGCTTACTGCCGATTTTATAAAAAGTTAAACGGATAAATGAGAATGATAGTTCCCGTTAGGCCAACCTTCCTTTTATTCCAATATTAGTCTATGTTGAACTCTTTTCTATGTTAGGTAAAAAGTAGAGTTTATTCAACAATTAACCAACATTACTAGCGCGGGGGTCTTATATCCATATACTTAATTAGTCGTGTAAATCCTTTGGGGTTTCTTGTAAATTAAAAACACCTAAATCTTGTGGAAAAAAGTTTTACCCGCTGTAATTATGTGTTGGATCCGAACCTCTCACAAAAGTTTTAGATCCCAAAATCCAAGGGCAGTGCAGCGGCTTGTGGAATATTACACACCTATTTTACAAGTAAAACTTTTAATCCAAATGTCTGCATGGTTAAGAATTAAACCCTTCGCCACCAGTATCTTTTAAGTACAGCACGATCAGTATTAACCCTTACAAATCTTTTAGGAGGCGGGCTCCAAGACACCAGCTGTTCAATTTTAGATAGAGAATCAGCTTTCTGATTTAGCTCAAGGGCTTTGACAAGTCCAAACTCCTGAATAGAGTTCTTCATATAGATAACTGTTTGGGTTGGTCAACCAACTTGCAGGTTCTTCAATATTTATTAGATGATGTCTCTGATTTTTTATCAACACATTTCGCTGGAAAAGGCGAGGAAGGTGAAATAGAAGAAAAGAAAGGCTGTGTTGATCTACTCAAATCATTTATTGACTACATAACAGAGCGTGAGAAGGAAAACTTCCGTTCTAGGAGACACGATAACAAAGATTCTATTACCTTAACCACCATTCATCAGGTTTTACCGAGACTGAATCACTTATTAACATTGTCTAAATGGCTTATTATTTCTTTAATCTTGATCATTTTCACTTTTCACAATGCAGTCAAAAGGATTGGAGTGGGACATTGTTTTCATAGTAAAGGTACTTTAGTTGTTTATCTACACTTTTCTACCTTTCTATTCACGGAGGTATTTAATTAGAGATTCAGTTAGCCGAATAAAATTGCATGCATTATAGTTTATTTGTGACTTCAAATCATCCCTAGTCGGGTCATATCTAATATGATGATTATGCATTTGAAAGTTGCTTGTAAACTTTGTTGGTTCAGCGTTAGTTGTTACGATACCTAATCCACATTAATGACACAGGCAAATGAATCAGAGATTCCTTTGTTGCATGATTTTAATGGTATTGCAAAGGAAAACGGGACCTCAATTGAGGTAAGCTTACTCTTCCATGAGAAAGTATTCTTTAGTTGTTCCACCAATGATCGTCATTGAGGTGCTCAGTTAGCTGATCATTTATAAATTTGCAGGAAGAACGACGTCTACTGTATGTTGCAATGACTCGAGCTCGAAAAAAGCTCTTCATTCTGTATGTCACAATGGATTCAAATTGGCAGGTTTGATCTTCATGCGCTACCGGTGATAGTTTGTTCTTTGTTCAGCCACTATTTGACTAATAACTAATATCTGATCAGATGCTTCAACCTTCACGATTTCTCAAAGAGATTCCAGATCATCTTCGAGAGATTCAGGTGCATGTCTGCTTTAAGTTTTTATTTTTCATTTTCAGGGTCCAAATAAAGAGGTTAAGAGCCCAAAGAGCTCCTATTCAATCGCGATCTCATTTGGTTGTGGTCTAAATTGATATCAATGACAGGCTAAAGTATGTATGCAAGAGTTACAAACAAAACCACGAGATATTCTGAAAGAAACCGAGGATTCTCCTACTGATCTACCAAGAGTAAAGCAACCAGCTGAACCAGAAAACTCAAACGATTCTCCGAATGATGACATAACCGAGCCTGGAACGGACTCCACAGAAGCATTCGATGCACTCAATGGGAATTATTTCTTGAGAAGGTTCCTAGAGTTCTGAATAGTTTGAAACTCATATCTGTTGTTGCTTGATAGTACTTCATTGCAGCAAATAGTTCGCTGCCGTCTCATTCACTGTCTTATAGATTCGCCGTCGAAGACAGATCAGCTGTTTCCCATTTGTTCCATCAGTGGGCCAAGAAGAAAGCATTCCATAACCCTAAGAGGTTGCTTGACAAGGTAACATTCCAGCCCTTCACACCTTGCTAACAACCTTTGGTTTTATGTTCTCTTCGAATAGTCATTGATTCATTGAGGTTTGTACTGAAAAAGTGGCTATTTGAAAGTATTTTGAACCTCATTATCATTAGATGTCTTCTTCTCCAGGTTGGCTTTGTCATTGATGAACGATTGAGAATGAAGAAAAACAAACACAAGGTCATACATTATCCCTCCAAAACAATACTCTTTCAATATTTTGATTAATTAGCGTCTGATGATTGCAGTTTTCACTATTTATATGTCATATGAATTAGCTTCTAAATAATTTTGCAGGATGTTTTGAGAGAATTGAAGTCTTCCTTGAGCTCCGAAGAAGCATTTCAATACGCAGAATATGTAAGAATGTTCTCGAATTTCTGGAGTCATGTCAATATCCAAATGATCCAACCATTAAAAAAAAAAATCATCTGACTTGACATCTTAATAATGTAGACCTCTTTACGTTCTTGACAAAAACTGTGTTAAAAGCTGGAGATTTGTCCATGTCTTGTAGGTTCTGAGATGGGAGCAAATTCCGGCAGATGAACGTGCACATCTAATGCGAGAAAAACAGGTTCTGCTACTGTTCTAATTGTTGTGTTGTCTCATTCTTTTGAATATTTGAACTCAATATACTTGGCCTTCCAGGAGCATTTCCAGAAACTTAGGATCGAGAATTCAATGAGTTCCTCAAGTGCAACATTAAAACAGGTGATTCTCATAATTCAAGCAATAACAAGTTAGCGCATCCATAATTACTACTTTCCCTTTTTACTATAGGCAAGTTTACTACACAGATGGATTAACATGTTCGATCGCAGATCGCATATCTACAGAACTTGGGATGCACTGTGACTCCCACATCACGCCTCCATGCTTCTCGCTTGATCGAGCAATATAAATCTTTGTGACTGCAAGCTGACTCTTCTCATAGTTTTAATCGTTGGCTCATCAACATACATACACGGTATGCGCTCAAACGTTCTGACTGCTAGGGTTGAGTATCTAGTTATTATGGTCGTCCAATTTTCAGATACCCGACGGGTTTTATTCTTCAGGTGCATGATTAGGGGGCATTAATTTATAAGCGCCAAAACTAACTGCCACAAGTGGCTGGCTGATGGGAAAGGTAAAAACCTAATTGGATTCCTGGCAAGAATAATTTGTGCAGAGAAACAATTGTTCAAATTGTCAAGTGAAAATTTTGCCATTTGAACGGTTCTAAGTCCTCAACCTACTCATTGAGGGCTCGAGTGCAATCCTGTCCAATGGTTAAGATATAATATCACTTCCAACTACTAATCATCGTTTTAAATTTTAACTGTCACTCAAAATACCCTAATTAAGTCCATTGAGTACAAATTTCTTAATTATATTTATAAATTGATAGAGCATTATATTTTTGTTATTCATTGTCTTTTTGGAGGCTGAAATGTCGGGTTTGAATTCGTTACTGTTTTTTAAAAAGCAGCCTGTATATCAGATTAAACTATGATTTGGGGTCCCGTGAATATCATTTTAATTGTTAGATTTCTTTATTGGCTCAATACAATTAATAATATCTTGCTGAATCCTAAGAATTGCAAGTATTTTTTATTTTAAATTCTCCTTTTGTATATTGATTCCAATATATATAGGCTTGACTATTAGCTTGTTTAAATAAGCTCAAAAACTTTTATCAAGCTATTGCAAGGTTAGACTCGAATGGTCTTGATCAGATTTAAGTTCTGCGTTAGGTTCAAACTTAGACTGTTGTTTTGGTGATCCAGAGCAACGTAATAAATATTTCACTGGTGTTAATATTGAATTTAGCTTTAGTACGGTATATTACTAGTATTAGTCAACATTGAACATTATAATTAATGCAAAAAATTATTTAATCATCATATAAATATAAAATTAAGGATAATATAAAATATTTAAAATGTTACAATTTTATCATTAATCAAGAATTACTACATTAAAACATTAAATTAAAAATAATAAAATTTTATAATTACATAAATATTATAACAAAAGTTTGTGTCATGGAGGATAATTATTTAAAAGCAAAATTTGAAACAAAAATATTTACAGTCAAAAAGTTTATATTTATGTTACATATATAGAATTTAATATATGCATTAAATATAACTAAAATTAAAATAAAAGAAAAAATGAAAATCTAAAACTTTATTTAATTGAATATTTATTCAAATCGTATTAATTACAATTTTCATTTAGTATAAAATTTTAATTATTGAGAGGAGTTTTATTAGTTATCACTATTATCATTTAAATTTATTGTATTAAATGACATATTAATATTTTTTATTTAAGATTATCTTTTAAGTTATTTTTATCTATTAAATTAAGTTCTTTAGAAACCCAAATATGCTAAAATATCAATATAATTAAGACAAATTAAATTTACATAATTGTTCTTTTTCCTTTTTCACAAATAAGAAATTCAATCAAATCAGATGGTAATTATTTGTTTTATTAAAAATCTTAACAAATAAATAAAATAAAATAATTAAGAAATTAAAAAATTACTCAAACTTTACAGTTTAAAGACGATAAAAGGCATCTATTTGACAATTTTCCTCCGTGTGTCCTTTCTATATAAATTATGAACATGAATTAAGACCCTAACTTGTTTAACATTAAGAAAGCTGCAGAAAGTATTTAAAAAAAAAGTTGCAGAAAGTACAGCTCACCGATATTCGGTGTAATATGTATTTTGCTGATAAGACGTGACTGAAACAAAAGTGCCTATACGTGAGTCGTGTGCACTCGCCAATCGTCATGGCCATTCCAGTGCAAACGAAGTCAGGCACCTTACGTGCATGACCCTCAAATTAAATAAAGAAAGCGAGCTTTATTAACTGTAGCAATAAATCAATAAACTTCAAAGAAATTTTCTGAAAACTATAAAATTAACTCCAAGAAATGACTTCAGATGTAGCCGTTAATATGATTGTATCCATGCATTCCCTGTGCAACTTAAATAATCTTGCCATTCTCCCTTTTTATCTCTTTGTATTTTCTGTTTCTAAAATTTTAGGGAGGTGCGCGGACAAGTCTCCAAAGTACAGGGAACACATGAGGATGGATCCTCCATACTCAAAATTTGTCGACTGTTACCAACTACCAGATTTCCAGATAAGTTAATGATGCCAGTCATATTTTAAAATTTTGGCCTTCTTTAAGGTCAATCATTTTCCAATTGCCTTCTTAAAAATATCTTCTAACACATTATACACCAATATAGCTAATTACAAGATGAGAGATTGTAATGTAAGTAAGCATAATGAGAATAGTAGTGATGAAGTTGTAAATTGAATGAGAAACAACCTGAATCAAGACGTTCAAGAACACTATTCAGGCATCAGAAACAGCTCTGCTAAATTAAATGTGCAAGCAATTCAAGAAAATATTCCATGTCTAACCTTTCCATATCCAGAACAATTGACCATCTTTCAGTTACAGGTAAAGATATAGGCTATCTCCAAAATTGCTTGTTGAAACTGGTTCAGCAAGAACAACTGCTCCTGTTCCTAAGCAACGTGCACAAGATAACCTGCATTTGCAAGACATAAATACAAGAATGCATTTTGCTCTCCATGTTTAAAATTGAATTCAATTTCAGTTGACATCGAAATGAGCATCAAAGAACTTTGAATTTAATGGAAACTATTCCCAAAAGAGATTGGTTAAGACACTAGGAACTGCTTTCATAATGCTGCAAAAAGCCAAGCATTTCGGGAAGAGGTTCCTAATGTGTAGTTATTCCTGATTAAAGCAATTAAAGATGAAGAATGCAATATTTCATAAAATGTGCACTTTTTACGTTCTTGTTGTTCAACTAGGACACCGGATGCAACGCACTACAGGAAAAGGACAACAAATAACAATCACAGGCTTATCAAACATCAAATACTCAGAAACACGTGCTAGTTTTAAGACACCAGAACATGTGCCATACCTCAAACAGATGCACATTGCGAATAGAATCTTCATATGAAGTCCTAATCCTAGTTTAAGCTCCAGCCAAAATGAGAACAGACACATAGCTCAATTACATAAGTGAAGAAGAGTGCTCAATCAAGGGGGAAATATCCCATGAATCTATTCTAACTAATTGCAGCAAGTGATGACGTTATCACCGTACAGTAGGTGCCGAAGCATATAAAGAAACTTCAGAACTCTAATACAACAAAGCAAACATCAAACATCCACACTTTTCAGTTTAAGTTGTAACCTCTCTGAAGCATTCAATTTCTTTTTCATTGTAAACTAACTGCTGCTTTCATTTTGAAATAGCGAATCAATTTCAGATAAACAAATATTTCGGTCCATACACACATATATATAACAAAAACAAATTAGGAGGTTCCTCTGGAAGTTCTCTTCAGTTTATCAAAATCACTCACAAACATTCAATGTTTCATCGTAAACTGCCCAAGGATCGCGGATTTTAAAAACAGAATGAATCCGGTAGAAACAAAACAAATAAATGACGAGGTTTCGGCTATAGTAAAACTGCAGAACAAACAATCAAAGATACACTCTGTTCATTTTATCTTGAAATGCTCTTCGCATCCAAAGTATCTCATCGTAAACTATATGCTGATCCGATTTTAGAAAACCGAATAAATCTATATTAACATTTATATAAATATATATAGAAACTAAAAATAATTAAATAGTGAGATTTACCTGAAGCTATCACCCCCATGTACAAGAAAAACTTTGTTACGACAACTTCAAATATTGTCTTCAATCTCACCGAGCTCCATTTTCATGAAATCTAGCAACGTTCGAGGCCGTCGATGATACAAAATCTACAATTAACAAAATCAATACCAAACACCTGTCAAGCGACTGATCATTTTCTCCTCATTTTCCTTCTTCTCACCTCATTCACATAAGAACAACAATCGATCACCTATTACTTCAATTTTGAATAAAACTCGACTCAAGAAAACAGAGAGACGCAGGAAGCGAATAAATTACCCGGCGGAGACGGTTCTATCGGTAGAATCAGAGTGAACGAAGGAAACGAAGAAGAATCAGAGCCTTCCAGAGACATTGATCTCCCTCCGCACCGACGCTAGAGAGATGAGAACTGTAAGGACGAAGAGAAGTCACAGGAAAAGAAACCGCCGAAACTCTACCTAAATAGACCATTCTCCACTTAGTAACCGCCCAGAGATCACACACACACACATCTATCTATATATATGTACGTGGAAGGTTATGCATGTGAGTGAGAGTTGCGCGAACAAAAACAAAAAGGAGCTTGCAGCGCGGGCATGATGGGAAGTAAGACGGTTAGCCACGAGTCGTGCAATCATTGGTTAGTTCCAATTTATTAAAAAAAAAAAGGCGTAAGTTCATTTAATTATATTTTTAAAAAAAAGAAATGAATTTTTTAATAGACGGAAAAAATAAACTGTTTTTGAAATTGGGCTCAGCTAAAAAGTCTTAGCCCACAAAAATAGATACAAAGCTTGAGTAAGTAAACCCTAGATAACCTTGAAGCCTATAAATTGATAGCCAGCTACGTAGTGTAAGACTGTAACTACAACACTAGCCGCGAGTTCTCGGTTCTTCGTAAAGAGCGTTTCTTTTACTTTGGTCTTAGAACTCTGTTTTCTGGATCGAAACAAAGGTAAGGTCTAGATGATTTTATGTTTGGTGTTATTGCATTTTCTTTTTGGTTCTGGGGGAGGGTATTGAGATTACGATGAGGATTCACAGCTCCCTCTTCTGAGTTAAAGTTGAGGAAATCGGCTGGCGGAATCGAACTTAGACTTTATAGCCATCACTGAGTAATCTATCCAATCCCATCGTAGATGGATGGGATAAGGGTTTGTATAGTTAAGATTTACGTGCATTCCTGTCTATGTCATCAAGAGATGAAATGTGGAAAATCTTAGGACACCTTCCTACATAGCTTCCCAGCTATGGATGAGAATGAACATTCCGTTCTGATGATGACAAAGATACATGCTATTTAAATCTTACGTTGGAGCATGAATAATGATTAGATAGCTTCTCTTCTCGAGAAATTGGAAAAAAAACATGTAAAGATTGATTACCTTGATATTAGACAAGACTAAAATTGGCTAAGAAATTTGTTAGATATGGATTTTTTTAAAAATATTAATCTAATTTAAAATTTGATTGGATTCAAAATTAGTGATGGGGCTCGAGCAAGGCCAACCCTGCTCCCTCAAGCCTGAGTTAGAATTTTTTTCTTATAAATAAAACAATATTATTTTGTGTATATCTATCTAGTCTTAGGTCAAGTTCAACTCAAGTATTGGCTCACAATTTCAATTTTTATACTGGCATTGTGAAGGTTGAATTTACTTTGATTTAAGGAAAATTATTATAATTTTTTCTGAGTTCTTTAAAAATAATAAAATGTTAAAGTTAAAAATTAACGTGTATTTTATATAAAGTAAAAATTACATATTTTAGATAAAGTAACATGAATTTTTAGAATAATTTGTCTTTAATTGAATTTAAATTATTAAATTTTAGTTATAATAAAAAAATCTGAATTTTATCTAATTTTTTAAGATTTAAACTAAATTATACAAAAGTCTTAATTACCTTAAATTTTATTAATACAGATTAACAACTCAAGAATTTATTCACAATTTTTATACATCAAATTTATTTTGAGACTGTGAAAGTTAGATTTGCAATTAATGATCTAAAAATCGAACTGAATTAACCAATTTTTAACCTCAATAGTTAAAAGTAAAAATTGAACAAACAAATCAGTTCAATTTGTGTTTAATTTAATCAAATCAGCCTGTCCGATCCATATCAGAAACCTTTATCGCATAGGAGAAACTGGATCATACAGGCTGCTATTGCTAGTGAGCCCGCGGGCCGCGTCTTAACAAAATAACAAAATTTTTATTATATATTGTTATTGTTATTAATGTTGTTGTTATAAGAGTAGTATCTCAAATTAGAGAAAGAAAACCATACTTTCACTTAAATGTTAAATTTAACTCCATAAAATATTTCATTGTCAAAGATAAAAAATAAAATTTAGACATGGGTTTTAGTCATTACTAATTATTTTATTTAATTTATCTCTTAATTTATTAAGTAATTTATTTAATATATACCTAATTTATAACCAGTATATATTCCTAAAATTTTGTCAACTATGACTTAGTATATACTGTATAGGACCGTAATGACCAAAAATCTAAAGAGAGACGCACACCTTCTTTATTAGAGCTTTTGGATATTGAGACTATCTTAAATTTGTTAAACAATAATTAGTAGCGAGAAGAAATATCAAATTGCTTTTAAGGGTAATTCGAGTAATTAAAGGAGACTTCTTTTTAAAAAAATTAAAAGGTTCCAATCACACGAATTCTTTTAATTTTAATTGAATATATCATTTAAAATAAGTAATTTATTTATTAAAATAATTTATTTTAAATACATAATATAACAATTTCATACCACATTGCATGTGGGTGTATCGGAAACAGCTTTTTTATTATGTAAGAGTAAGGTTGCGTATTATCAAATCTTCCCAGATCCCATGACTCAACAAAATTTCAACTGGGTGTTGATGATGATAACGACGATGACATAATATATCAATTATTGCGTGTATCTAAAAATTTGTTTAATAACTTATTTTAATAATTGAATGTATGATTTACTAGATATGATTAAATACACGGTATTTTTTGTGACTTAACATCTTATAAAAAAATTCATAAAATTTAAATTATTGATTTTTTTATTTTTAAAAATTTTGAAAAAATCTCTTACATAAAACATATATTAAAATAATTAAATACCTAATATGATGACATGTAAATTAATAAAAATATTAATAAAACTGAATTATCTAACTATATTTAAATGATCTAATATA
>JAOQMM010000006.1:21075547-21090510 GCA_027563515.1 Erythroxylum platyclados
CTGTGCAGATACGAGGACAGCAGGTTAACCAGAAGTCTGGTAGTTGCTCTTCTTAGTCTCCCAGGGTCCTGAACTGATCGACACAGCTCTATGCCAGAATGGCATCCCAATTATCCTGCCCACTCCACAGAATGATATGCTTTATCAATTGTTTCCATAAACACTTTAGAATCTTGTTTGTGTTCACTTCTTTGTTAAATTTCTGTACAGAGATTTGTTGTTTAACTTCTCCAATATAGTGGAATTAAAAAGCTAATTGTTTTTTTTTCCATGTGCTCATCTTATGTCCTAACTTGTGATGTGATTATTCATTGGCTGTCAAAGCTTGACTATTGCACTGCCTTCACTAGAACTTGGGAATATCTTGGGACCATGATTTGATCACATTCATGTCCCTACCTAAGATTATCGCATCGGTTTCCACTGAGAATAAAGATAAAATTCACACTACAAATCAAATGACAAGACATAACTTTGGAAGTAGAGGGAAGGAAAACGAAAAATCTATATCATCAATGGGACATCGTGTGTCTACTACCCGAGGGGATGCTATTCTAACACCTTTCCTGGGACAAATATACTTCTTGTGCTTGGTTTGCTAGGTGAGTCCAATTTTAAGTTCCAATATCTCAGGATTTGCTTCTCTATCTGAAAAAGTTGCTAGTCTGACTAGCAAAGTTATTGGCTCTTCTGGGCATGAACTGAAGGAATGGCAGGATAATGTTAAATCGATTATAGCTGTTGGTTCACTTTCGTTCAGCAGGATGTATTAAACAGTTTGGCTGACTTGTGAATAGCATAGTTCTATTATTGAAAGCTGGGTAGCTCGTGAATAACGTATTAGTGGACCAGGAATTATTATTGGTCTAATCTAGACAAAGAGTTATAAATATATACTTTAAAGATTCCAACAAATTAAGCTAAAGAGTAAATAATTTTATTTTTTACGTCATATTGTTGACAATTATGCGCATACAGCTAAAGAGAAACAATTATAAAATTCACCAAGCTAAAATTCGAATTAAATTATTTTCATATAGTTCAATAAATGAAAAGGTTTTTGATATCCCTTTAAGAGGATATGATCATCCGTTCAAGGTTAATTAACGTATGATCACCTATTAACTTGTGACTAGCACTTTTGTAGACGTATAGAATTTAGGAATGGCAAAGGGCTGAAGATAAGCTCGGTTTGAGTGGGCTCAATTTGATTTAATTTTTAATTAAAAATTTGATAAAAGACATTATTTTTTTAATTTTTTTGAATTTTAAATTAAGCTAGGTTGAGCGGTCTAAGCCTAAGTCCAATCTAAAATTCAAAAATTTTAAAATATCGGAGCTTTGTTTGAAGTTCAATCAAACTAAGTTATACTTAACTTTGAGCTAGGTCGGTCAAGCCCAGACTTATTTCCTAAACCTAATGAATTAGCTCGAGTTACCTATGCTATTGCCTACAACTTAATTGTATAACTCTCTTTGACTTTGTCTTTTTCTTATACCCTTCATTGGTTCTAAATGACTTGATAACTCTCTCATTTTCTTTGAGTACGACAACCTAGAACAAATTGTATAAATAGAAACATGATTCTTAGTTGTATCATCATGATTGGCGTAAACATCCATCAATTACTTAAGGGTTAATTAGCTTATTTCATGAATCAGATGAAAAAATATATTTGATCCATAATATTGTTCATTGTTATTATTGAAAAGGAAGAAAAGGAAAGTCATACCAATAATCAATTCTTCCAGAAGCAAGTTATGCAGCATCTTCTGATTCAATTTTAAGTACAGAAATCTTCCGAAACTTTCTTACTTGTAACGTAGAATCACACGAGTCTTATAAGAAGGATGATCTATTTGCCAATTAGGTTTTAAAAAGGTGAAGTGCAACTATTAAGAGCATAAACAAGTTCATGAATGATGACTTTGGAGATAATACGATAGAAAATGGTTTTTTCTATATTAAATTATAGCTTGATAAAGTTAATTGAAATTAGGGCTCATAATAGATTAAATTGAATCCAGGGCTTCTTAAACTCAAATTTAATTTAAAGAATATTTTCGAATTTAAGTTTGAATTCGATCAAACTTGATTTGACTCGTTAACTTCCATTCAAAATTCGAACTAATTTACTATAATTGATTGAATCTAAAAATATTTTGTCAAATTGAAATTAAATTCAATCAAACTAAATTTAATAGATTGATTCTAAACCGAATTGAATCCAAGTTAATTTGTTATCTTTGATTAAAAGGATTAAGAATTACATTGTTTTAGTGATTTTTGCACAAGAGCAATATCTAAGGAAACGTTTTACAAGCTTTTCTTATGATATTTTTCACAAAGTTCTCAATTGAGTGAAGTAAAATTTTCAAGGATCTATGTATAGTGCTATTGTTTTATGCTCTATGGTCAAACGGTTGATTATAGTTTAGTGAAAAATAATTTAGAGACATTTTTATCTTATACATATTTAGATATATATGATAAAGTCTATGGGATAAATATACATTATAAATAAAATTATGAAGAGATTATAATTATGAAATTCATATTACATTTATGAATTGTCACTTAATTGTTCTTAACTATTGCTCTATTAAGACTGGACATTAATAAAACATAAAAAAATAGCACAAGTTATATTTTTTTCTTATGAAGGATGCAGTTGATCTCGTAGACTAATATATGAAAATACTTAAACAAACATGCAGGTACTTGTTAGAGAATAAGTTCATTGCTTGACCTCACACAAGAAATTTTTATTTGGAATATTACTTATATGTCTATGAAATCTCTTATTATGATGATTGTATAAGTGATCCTTTGATTTGAGATCTCCAAATTTATCTTGTATAGAGATTATTCTATTTTGATACTACTTATGATATGTTTTAGTCAATGACAGCTCAGTTGGTAGTTATTAGATATAGCATGAACTATATGGAAGTTGTTAAGTATTCAATATAAGATTCATCACCTTAAAGTAATTAGAGAGAATGTTTCGTTGTTCTTGATTTATTGATTTGAAAAATCATTAACCAAGGTAGAATGACACATTATAAAATAGTTTACAAATATTATTAATTGAATCAGTTGCTAATGGTGGATAACTAATATGATTGGACTCAAATAGAGTAAACATTAATTTCATATTTTATATGTCTAATTGGAACATTATATGATGAAATGATTAAATTATACAGAAAAATCATATACGAAAAGGTTAATCAAAATTACTTTGACATTCTCAAATATTTGGGTCATCATGATGTGTTGCTAAGTGTCAATCTTAATGTATGGATATAAATTGTTTAATTAGAAAATTAATCTAATCATAAATATGATTTAGGATTATAATTTATATTCATTGTTAACCTATTTAGGAACCTAATGAATTACATAGAGTTGAAGAGAAAGTGTTTTTAATCAAGTTAGACTTGTTTATAAAATTTGAAAAACTTTATGATTAAATATGAGATATTTAATAAATAAGAATCAATATAAAATATTAGATCTTATTTAAGGCATAATTGGTATTTAATTAGAATTAACTATAATTCAATTAAAGTTTAATTTAAATTAGAATTTAATCTTAATTAAATTACTAAAATGCTCAAAAACTTATTATAAATAGGCTTAAATTCTAAAGGAGCTAACACTTCTTACTTAACTCTCTTTACAATAGTTGCGGAGTTCTCTCAGCTCGTACTGTAGATACTATTAGAGATCGGAAACTTCTACGACAACGGTAATTGAAATGAACCAGTTTCTAAAACAAATCGAGGGATAAAACAATAATATAATCAAACTTCGTAATAAAGTGTAAAGTACAATTATTGTTTTATTATAATTTATGCATTAATCATTTTTATAAAAAATTTTAGTAATTTTGACTTTCAAAATATTAAATACGAAAATGTTTCATTATTATTCTATTCCATTTGGAATTGAATTCTATCCAGATTGTCTAACAAGTACAAGAGTAGGGAAATAACGGTCCTAATTATCACTACTTCTTCATATAAAATTATATTACATGCCAATGTTACAATTTTGCTTCGTTCTATTTCATCTCATGTTCGACATTTGTTTCAGGCCACCTGCTTCTGCGAGTTACACGTCGTCCTTCGTTCATCACCTTTAGCTTTTGTTGTCTTCTCTCCTAAAATTAGGACTGTTCCGTATAATTAAGGATCTGATCCATCCACGTTCCTGGAAAATGACTTTTAATTAGTTACTGGTTCTCAATTATTTCATCTCTAGTTCCTTCATTCTCACAGGCCATCAAGGATTGTAATCTATTTGATGAATTTATTAGGGTTGGTAGAACTTGAACTGGAATCAAATATATCTATACTCAGTATATATACTTAGAACTCAAATCTCCGATTCCAAGTTAATTTATCATTCTTAAAATCAACATCAAAAAGCCGAGGGCCTCGAGAATCAGCACGCTTCCAAAGCCTTCAAAGTCAATGTAACTCTTGTGCTTACGCATATACAACCAAACCCTGAATTTAGTGATTGCAACTTCCTCCATTAATAGACTCTCTTTGAAGTACTTTTTCTTATTCGTTTCATTCACCTTTCTTTCATAAAATAATAATAAGAATTGCCATAAAGACGGGTATTCTCTATTCAAAAGTTCGTCAATTTTAGAAATAACTTTTTTATTAATTAAAAATAAAACTACATACTATTAACATCAGTGAAATTTTTATTAGATTATTATTATAGTTATAAAAGTTGTCCGAGTTAGTAAAATAATCACAACGTGTGGAATAATGAATTGTAAAATTAACTGAAAAACATCGATAAGTTCCAAATATTATTTTGACCAATCCCTTTTAGAAACATTTAAGAGTTTTTTTATAAAGAAAAAACTTGAAATATTTTGATAAATGATAAATTTATTACAAGGGTTTTGTCCGTTTCTTACCAAACTCAGAGGAAAAAAAAGTAAAGGATTGTTAAATTGAGAGACACCTATTAGAAAATAGCTTGCATGCAGTGGCTGAGTACGTACGCGTCAACACGCGTATAGAGAGATAAATCTTAGTAGTTCTTGTCGTTTCATAGTTCCCGCCACTTTTAACCTCCACGTATCCCTTCTTCCCGTGCAAACTTCTCCAGTTCTTCCCTTTTTAACCCCCGCCGTTTTCTCTTTTCCTTACCAACGTTTCGACCGTTTCCGTTATCTTAACGGAGTGCTGCGGCTCAGATTCTCTGTGGTCGGAACTTTTCGCATCACTGCACTCTTGTCTCTGTGATTGCTGACCACTTTTGGGATATTGATTATGTTTTGCCTGATAGGAGGCTTATTATAAAAGTAGTCCCTAATGTTTCTAAAGTGGAGGTAGAAGAGGAAAGGATTTGATGAAATTTTAGCCAATGAAAAGATAATACGTAAGATAAGACTGCAGCTGAGAGCATCCTCCTTGAAAGAACAACTGTCTGACAAAGAGAAGAAGGGCTGTCCTAGTTCAGGTTAACGTCCATTGCCGTTAGATGAAGGGTCATATTTGGACTTCATTGCTCTATAAATGCTGCTTGTGGCACTCACCTCTCTTCACTCATTTCCTTGTCGAACGTCCCTTTCGTAGCTTGAGCCTCTCTTAGCTTCTCTCTTCATATTAGATCATGGGTAGTTCTGATCTCCTCCTCTTCGAGCTCTGGGATGGATCGATCTGTCTTTAGTTTCCTATGAGTAGAATGAAGCTATCTGACAAGAGTTTGTTGGTGCGTAAAATTACTTAAAACTCCAAATAGCGATCAGAAAACTTTCTGTGTGCATGCAAATAGAAGAAGCTAAGGATGTTGAAAGGAGTGAATCCCTTTGGCTACAGCAGCTTCTATGATTTCGGCGAGCACCCCTTCACCGAAGGTGTGATCTCAAACGGCGGTGTCCAACTCGAAGATATCGACGACACCATCTACGAATCTGATGAATTCCGGATGTATGCCTACAAGGTCACACGCTGCCCAAGGATGCGCAGCCACGACTGGACGGAGTGTCCCTTTGCTCACCGCGGTGAGAAGGCGACCCGTCGCGATCCCCTGAAGGTTCAATACTTACCGATCACTTGCCCGATGTTTCGCAACGGAAAATGCACGAAAGGTGATCTTTGTCAGTACGCGCACGGTGTTTTCGAGTACTGGCTCCACCCAGCTCGTTACCGCACACGTGTATGTAATGCAGGCCCTTTTTGTCAGCGAAAGGTTTGTTTTTTTGCTCACACTCCCGCCCAGATCAGGCCTGAGAAGAAAATTGTTTGCCCTTTTGTGTACAAGCCGAGACATCTCTGCAATGGAGACGGGTCTCCTGGTTTTAGATCAAGGTCGCTTTTGTCGAGCTATGAAGAGGGTTCCTCATCCTCTTTATCACCAGACTCGCTGTTCGGCTCGTCGTCCATGATGCTGAGGATGGATGGTGGGCGTTACTTTGATGGGATGTCAGAGCTTTTGAACGGGTTGAAGAATCAGAGTCTTCCACAAGAACAGGCAGGAGTTAGAATCAATGAAGCTGATGAACCGTACTATCCTGATTTTCCTGAGATTGATTGGATTGCAGACTTGGTGCAGTGAAGGAAGGGCCGATGGCGTTGTATAGGAATGGCAATAACAAGTAAATAATAGACCTTTGGTACACATTGATGTGTCCTAGGATCTCATGTTAGTGTCTGGAATCTGTCTACATATGTCTAGTCTTGGTAACGGGCCAAGCCCGTATCCAAATTTTTACTAGCTCTCAATTTGAATCTAATTATAGATAAATTAAAATTAAAATTTCAATCCGTCGAGTCGACACGTACATGCTTACTCAGCTGCCGCCATTTTACTCTTACTACTAATCAAGATGATTTGGACTAATTACGACTTGAATCATGAATTTGTAGCAAACCAAAAACCGAACTTTTCTACCTTGGAAGATGCAAAGAGTTGATCATTACAAGGACCTTGTACAAAACAAAACCCAGAAATTATTGAGGAACACTCGCAGAGACAGCATCAACAAGAAGACCATAATAACAAAAGCTGAAACAACCAATTGTCATCCCTCGTATAAAGAAGTCATCATCATCTCCACCGGATCTTCCATTAAACCTCGTTATAAACCAAACAGGCAGAGATTACACACACGCAGGTCCTATCTTAGGAAGTCTGCTGACCACTAATATGTTGCTGTCCGAACTGCTCAGCTCTGTCCTTCATTTCTCGTGCCTTACCAGCTAGCTTCAGACGTGCTTGGTCCAGCTGATCCGCTCCTGGTGGATGCCTCCCAGTAACATACCTGCAATGTCAGATTCAGAATTAGTTTCCAACTTAACAAGTTTACAAAATAAGATTTTTCAAGAGTACTTGAATAGCGGTTGGATTATGTACCTGTAGATCCATGAGAGGACGGTTACGGCTGCGACGCCGAAACCGCCGGATGCCAAGAAACCAGTGATGAGTAGAGCGACGGTGATCACTGCAGGAACAATTACAGGGCTGAATATGACCAACAATGGCGTGGCTATGGTGAGAGCTATCACTGTGCCGGCCAGGGTCAGCCCGGATAGGACTAGGAGGGATCCACCGGCGGTGGCAGCAGTGGCGGCCTTGACTACCTGGTGTGATCGGGGCTGTTGGCCTTGGCCTTGCGGCTGCAACTGTTGGAGGTGCTCAGCCATGGTTCGCAGATCGGACGGTGTGCAATGGAAGCAAAGAGTCGAAGAGAGAGTGCAGGTGATGTGAGATTGACGGTGGTGATTTTCTTGTGTAACGAGAGGGGGTTATATAGATTAGGCAGTGAAAGGTCTGCTCCAGTACATGGGCAGGTGTTTAGGATAGAAAGGACACGTGTGAAGGAGCTTGTCATGCAAGGGTTTGCATGCAACGAAGCGGCTTTGGTTTTAGGACACGTGGGGTTCTGTCCGATTGGGAGAAACTAAAATGACAAGAGAGAGCTGAGAAGCAGATCCACGGGATACTAATCCAAGAATGCTCGAGTGCCAATGTTCTTAATATTCTCGAATCATTTCATCATCTAATCATAATTAAAACCTCTAATTGAGGTTTGAATTGGTTTTGAGGAATAATAGGTAGCGTTGGCCAATGTTTTAAAAATCGGTAAGAAGTTAATTCAGTAAGTTAAAAAATTTAAAGTTTAAAAGATTAAATCGAGTTAGACATTATAAAATTTAATACAGATTAAATAAAATTAAAGAACTAGAAATATGATTGAAAGAATTTGTGAGTAAGAATTTAAATTTTAATTAAAAAAATTGTTAAATAAAAAATGATTGATTTATTTTAGTTTATAAGAACTTATTAATTTGCAAAAACTGACCTATTAATTAATAAATTGATCGGTTTTTAATAATAAGAGTTATTAAATTGCATCGAACTGAAAAGTTGAAAACAAAACTGAAAAATTGGACGGTTTAAGATTTTTATTGTTAAACTGACCGAATTTGTTAAGTTTTTAATCATTAGTATTAACAATAAGTTTGATTAAAGTCTTGCTTAAATAAATTTGAAATCTGTTTAAGAATTGAGTTGTTAATTTTTTTTTACTTTTTTGAATTAGATCTTCCAAATTAAAAAGTTAAGAATTTATATTTTAATTTCACTCAGAGTTTTGATCAATTTAAATTTTATAATAATGTTTTAAAAATGGACTTTTGTTGTGGAAACAAAAGGCAGTCCACAACCAAGTCAACTGGTCCTACACTTCTCTTAGTCATGGTAAGAACAAATGGTCCATGGGAGAAGTCTATCCAATACAAGTCTTAGTTCCTCCTACCGATTTCTCCCATTAGTTAGAGCATTTGGTAAGTCTTTGGATTCAGTTTCATGTTCTAATCTTTTGGGAAGATTATGGCATTTGATATTCTAAGATCCTGAGATTCTTTGTTTCAAACGTTTTAGGTAGAACTAAACTCGGGGGCCTTCTGTTGAAATTGTTGCTTCACGAGTCACGTTGGTCTATAGGCTTAGTGTTAGTGGAAGTCAAGCACTAAGCAAGTCATGGGTTCATCTCTGGGAAATTGGAATGGACCACTCAATAATTCATGCAACCGGACCTTCTAACTTCGTATATTTTCACATTCAAACGTTTAATTTTCACTTCTAAGGTATTATGAATTAAGGAACATGATCAATGATGAGACTAATGCACGTATAATAAAAGTTACAAATTCACGATTATTTTTAATATGTTTTATCTTAAAAAAAAAAGGTGGTAAATTTACAATCATACATCAACTATCTACTATATATCAAGGGTTAAAAAATTGAATCAGTTCGGTCGGTTAAATTATAAAAATCTTAAACCATCAAACTTTTCGGTTAGATTTACCTTAATAATTCTTGTTTTTAAAACCGATCAATTTATTAATTAGTCGGTCAATTTTTATCAATTAATAAATTTGTATAAACCAAAATAAATCAATTAATGTTTATTTCATAATTTATTTTTTCAATTAAACTTTAATTTTTTCGATAGAAAAGAATAATCTCTTTCAATTATATTTCAAATACTCTAATTTTATTTAATCTTTAGCTGATTTTATGATAGTCTAATATCGGTTAAACTTTTTAAACCTTAAACTTCTTCTCTCGTTAGTTTAACTTCCAATTTTTAAAGCATTACTACAGATCAACTTAATGCTCTTTTACAAGTCCAACAAGAGTAGACAGGCAAATACAAATATATCATTTTTATTTTATCCCATTTTTGCAAATTTCGGCTTCCGTCCTTCTCATTGGTATCTAGGACCTGCTTTCTATAATATTGGGAGTTCAAATTCTTTTGTTTTATTCTTTTATTTTCTTTCAATTATTCAAATAGGCCTTTTATACATTAATGTGCGTACAAATCATTCTTTATTTGTTTATTTATCTTCAACTCTTTCTTGTAATTTAAAACACTTAAAAATAACTTCATAATTTTTAAAATTTTAGAAATCTTTTATAGTTTTCAATTTTTTTTAAAGCCTTTCTTTTAAACTTTGGTCATAATATGTGCATATAATTGATGTTTTGAATTTGAAGAATAAATAATTAATATTATCAAATGTGAAGATAAAAATCTTTAAAATAAAATAAATTGAAAAAATTAAATTAAAAATTGTAATAGATTTCCTTAAATATAAATCCAAATTTCTACACAAAATGTGTCAAAATTATGAATATGTTAGAGCTACAAAGTTTCATTATGTCGCAAGTTTTTGAAATAACTTACACAAAACTATACTGGGGAGACAAAAGGAAACTTTGTTGGGAGATAAACTATGATCTAATCATAAGAGTAATAAATAAAATAAAATTTTACAATTTCTCCACTGAATCTCAATAATTGAATAACATGAAAAATATAAATCAAAAAAGGTAATTAAATCATACCTAATTTGAATTCCTGCAAAAATCTTTTGACGAGGTGTTATCCACAAACTGTCCTAGCATCCAACCTCTAATAGTATGAAGAGAGAAAAAAGTACTCAATGTACGTTGAGAAGAATTAAGTAGAAGAATGAGCAAGACTGTTAGCTCCTTTATGCTTATTTCCTATTTATAGTAAAAAATGTTATGGTATATTTCTTCTTAAAATTAAATTTCCTAATTATAATTAAAGTCAAACTCTAATATTTAATTAAATTTTAATAAATCAAATATCTCATATTTGATTGATAAAATTTTTCAAAATTCACAATTAAGTCCAATTTAGTTTAAATTGAATTTTTTTAACTATTCTTTATGTGAGACCTATTAGGTTCCTAATATATTAAAATGATTATAAATTCTAATTTTAATTTATGATAGGAATTAGACAATTAAAACTCTTTTTAGTTAATCTTTAACCCTTCAATTAAATATTTTAATTATATATCAAAATTTGCATACAACAACGTGTCATAATCACTTAAATATTAAGAATCTCAAAATAGTTTAACTCAACCTGTTCATGTATGATTATGATGTATGATTGAATCTTTTCTTCATCCAATTTTTCAATTATATATAGTGTATGAATATAGTATCTATTCTTATAAATCCAATAATGCTTGCTCTTGTTAATTAATAATTGATATTCGAAAATATCTTTTCAAATATCAAGTCACTCTGGTCAGAGAATTCTTTAAATCTCTAATAATCAAGAATGGTGAAACATTTATCTCTAATTACTTTAGAGTGATGAATCATTTGTTGACTTGCTCAAGTATCTCCGTATGGTTTATATTATATTTAAGTACTATCAACTAAGCTACCCTAAATAGAATAGGTCATAAGTATCATCAAAACATAATAATTTCTATATGAGATACTTTAGTAATCTCAAGTCTAAGGATCAATTATACAACCATCATAATGAAGAAATTTACAGACATGTAAGTAATATTTCATTTGAGATCTTCACAACTGGGTCAATTCAATGAACTTATTCTCTAATAAGCACCCACATGTTTGTTTAAATTCTCCATACTTTAATTTATAGAATTAGTTACTTTCTTCATAAGAAAAAAACATAACATATGATGGTTTTATTATTTCATCAATATTCTGTTTTGATGAAACTATAATTCAAAACAATTTAGTAATAATACATAAATGCAAATTGAAAATCATAAATACGATCTTATCATAATTTCAATTCCAAAATATTTATTCCAAAGATTTTACCTTTAAAACATCCAATGTGATTAACAAAATACATAAAAATAAAGAATGCCTTTGTTAATTAAAATAATAATATCATACATAAAAGTGTAATTAAATGATTGGCTGCAAGGGCATAAACTAATAATCTCCCACTTGTACTAAAGTTAATCACCTACATATCTAATACCATATCTATCATATATAAATCATATCTCTTTTGAAACAATGACTTAGTGAAAGGATTTGCAAGATTCTCTTTAGTGGGAACTCACTTTAATGTTATGTCTTTCCAATCCATTATCTCCCTAATCAAGTGAAACTTTATAAGTACGAGTTTGGACTTTTGATGAGATCTTGGTTTCTTTGATTGTGCAATAATGTTATTATTGTTATAGTACAATACTATTGGTTTAACAATGTTAAGAACTACTCCAAATTTTGTAATAAATTTTTTTAATCCAAATTGCTTCCTTTTCCAAATTTGAGATTGAAATGTACACTATCTTAATTGTAGAATCTACAATGATTAGTTGTTTGGAACTCTTCCAACTTATTGCACCACCATTCATAGAGAAAATGTACTCTAGTTATGATCTGCTATTACCTAGATTGGACTGGAAACTAGCATTTTAATACCCCTAAACTCTCAGTTCAACTACTTCATAGATTAAGAAAACAACTTTAGTTCTTTTCAAGTACTTTAAAGAAAACAACTTTAGTTCTTTTCAAGTACTTTAAGATGTTTTTTACAACCATCTAATGACCATCATCGAGATTGACTTGAAGCCTACTTATTATGCTTAAAGCACAAGAGACATATATTACATAATACCTCATACATGATTTATCTAATTGTCAAAGCATATGGAACACAATTCATTTTATCTCTCTCTTCTTTTGTCTTAAAACACATACTCTGTGAAAGAGTAATCCTATGTGACATGGACAAGAATCCCCTCATGGAATTCTCCATATTAAACCGATTTATCTACATACGTAGATTGGGATAAGCCAAGCAACCTATTTGATCTATTTTTATAGATCTTTATTCCCAACATAAGGATGTTTATACCATATCCTTCATGAAGAGGTTCTTAGATAACCAAATCTTTGAATATTGGAGCATTAGTATGTCATTTTCAATCAGCAATATGTCATCCACACACAACACCAAAAAAATGATTGCATTCCCACTAACCTTCTTATACACACATAGTTCATCCATATTTTTTTATAAAATTAGACTCTTTGATTGTTTGATCAGAATGGATGTTCCAACTTTATGATGCTTGCTTTAGTCCATAAATAGACTTTTGCAACTTGCACATTTGATTAGGAAATTTCTTGGATTCAAAACTCTCATGTTGTGCCATATAAAAATCCTCAAGATAATTCCGGTAAAGAAATATTGTTTCAACATCTATTTGCCAAATTTTATAATCATGATATATGATTATAGTTAATAGGATCTTTATGGATTTAAGCATATCTATTAGCAAAAAGGTTTCATTCCAAATCAATTCGTTATTTTTGTTTGTAACCTTTAGCCACTAGCATTATTCTGTACTTGTGTGCATTACCATCCATATCATTTTTTCTCACTCACTTGCATCTTATAGATACAGTAAATATTTTCAAAACTGTCTGAAGTACTATTGTTCTCTATAAGTATATCCTCTCTTTTTTTATATAGTTATAAAAAAGTCTATTGATTTATGCGCTACTTCACTATCAACAAGAAAGAACTATTATTGGGAAATTTGATTAGAACATAATCAAAAACTTTAATTGAATGTAAGTACAATTATAAGTCATAATTGTAACTTGTTTTTAATTACTCTAATAACTACAAAAATGAATTATCGATAATTGCTAATAGAGACTACTTATTTTAATGATTTAGAAGATAATAAATTAAAAATAAATAAATATTAATTAATTAAATTGAATATGTTATTTAATTTTAAATCGGTAATTAAAATAATATATATGAAATATATATTTATAGACGGATTCATTCATAAACACATTCAAAATGTAATAATTTTAAATTCTATCTTATTGAGAAAAGATAATATGAACGCATTTACTTACTAGAATCTCTAGTTCATATGACACAAAAAGAAAATAATTAAATAAGTACGTTATAGATAAATTTATAAATTGTTACGTCAACAACCATGATTACTAATTAATCTCAATTTTGAAAATTCACTCATTATGCGTAAGTATAGGTAGCTACTTGCGATGATGTTATTGGTTCCTCCTATTATTATCAAATGAGGCTTATATACTATAGTATCTTGGAAGAATTTTAAGGATGGTAAGTGACCACAATCGAAAATTCTTAATATCCTAACATAAATGTTTGGAAAATAATCAAGAAGTCAATCCAAAATACACATTAATAATCTATGGTAATCGAGAGATTTACGTAAGCTAAGACAAAGTGAATGGTTGGTGTGATTAGATTAATTCCTTTTTATTGACTAATCACGAAAGATTTTGATTATACTTTTAAATAAATTGACCTTTATAACACCTTTTTTAACTCGCAAGTCTTCAATTACAAAGCTGGCGAGTGCCTAAATCCTGCAAAGCGATTGAAAAGCAGTAAACAACAACTCTCTTTCCATGTAAAATGATTGCACTATAGACTTGCTTTAGATGTATATATTTATATTTTATTCTCAGTACATATATTTATATCTATATGCAGATTCATGCACACGACTTGGGGGAAATTAGGATTCTCTTGTCAACACCTTTATTATATTTTACATTAATTTACTAGCAGTTCACACCTGGGTCAAATTGTTCATCAGAATTGTTCTCACGTGTCTAAGAAAATCAGAAAAGGTTATTAAGAAAACTACGTGATCTGACCGGGTTTGTTTGTTTTCAATGTTTTAAAAACTAAATAGTTAAAATAAGAGATTTGAAGGTTAAAGATTCAACAATATTAAATTATTATAAAATTAATATATAACAAAAATTTGAATAAAATTAAAAAAAATTAAATATAATTAAAAACGAGACTATCTTTATCGATAAAATTGAAATTTAATCGAAGAAAAAAACTATAAATAAAAATTAACTAATTTATTTTAATTTTAAAAATATAAAAATTAATAAATTAATTAATAAAATAACTAATTTTTAATAATAAAAATTATTAAAATGAATTGAACTAAAAAATTGATTGGTTCCAATTTAGCCGAATGCACCAGTTTGATTTATTGATTCATTTTTTTATTGTAGTTTTAATACAATTTGTTAAGACATTTTTTTCCCAATCAATCGTGAATTGCAC
>JAOQMM010000006.1:21090610-21101535 GCA_027563515.1 Erythroxylum platyclados
TTTTTATTAGAATTATAAACTTAATTTTTGTAAAATTAAGTATCTAAAATCTAAATTCTTATAAGAATATTGATGCCTTTATTTTGTTTAAAGTTATGCCCTCATAAGTCATTTTACATATAAACAGCTAAAACTAAACAACTAATTTTACTAAACATCTTTAATAAACAGCTAATGTTATCCGCTAGTCAAATCAGCTGATATAATCAGCTATTAACGAACAGCTGATATAATCAGCTAACAGCTAATGCAATCAATTGATTGCCAAACAGGGCCGTAATGTATTAAACTCAGCTTTTGCATCCTCTGTCCAAAACAATTTTGTCTACCATTTTGGGTACTGTACATGATTATTTTAGACGCATGACAGTTGATAGGTATTAGTCACATGCAATAAATGGAGTCAAGTGTTCAAAATGTTGACGTAGAATAGAAAGGTCTTCATGTTGACTAACTTAAGACGTCCTCTTCTCTTTCTGAGGCACAATTTTCTTTGAGGATCAATGGTGACAGATGAATCTGGTTGTCCTTGATACGTTAAGAACCGCAAGATCAGCTCAGCCGCCAGACAACAAAGAAGACTACGAAGCCTGCAACTTGGAACATAACTTTGCCACAAAATTCTACGAGCTCCTATGGCCATAAATTTAGACAAGGCGGATGGATATTTCTGGATCCTGACACCTTTTAGTAATCCTAATCACTTTGTATTTGAAGGTATTACGTGTGACTTTTAACTTATTGTAATTGTAAATCACTTTGTATTTAAAGCGGAAATAATTTTCAATGCTTACTTATCTTATTAAAAAGATTCAAATTGAGAATTTACTTAAAACAAGAATTAAACTCTTCTTCTGTTAAATCAATATGACTTTTTAAAAGTGAATGAACTAGCTCGTTTTATGAATTACAGATTGCAATAATTTAAAAATCAAATCCGTTTAATCGTAAAAATATTGAATTGATTAATTTTTTTATTGATTTATCTTAATAATAATTATTATTATTAAAATTACCTAATTTTTATAAACTAATCAATTTTTATAATTTAAATAAACTAATTAATTTTTATTTAACAATTTTCTTCTTCAATTAAACTACGATGATTAAAAACAATTACCTTCTTTAATAATATTTCAAATTCTTTAATTTTTCAATCTTTATTACATATCAATTTTATAACGACAATTAAACCTTTAAACCTTAAATCTCTTATCTCATTGATTTAATTTTTTATTTTGATTTTTAAAACATTAATTAATTATGAATCACATTTTTGTTTAGGTGAAAAATGGGGACAAAAAAAGGAAAATGGTATAGATAAAAAACAAATTAGAACTCGAATTGAATTAACAAAAAGAAAAGATTGCTTAAAACATTAATGAGATTTGAGCCTAATGCAAATGGGAAATATAAAACTACAAGTTTATTGGGCCGAGCCATTTTGGGCCTTTATAAGGACTTAACGACGCTAATCGATTATTCAGCCTATGGACATCTTCCTTTGGCAATTGTCAAACTTAGATTTTTATACTAAATGAATTGCTTCTCTTTATAAGCAACTGTTTTCTTTTAAGAATATAATGTTGTTTACTTTTTAAAAAAACAGGGTTTCGAAATGCAGATTACACATGTGGTACAACTTATTCGTATATTATGATTTAAATAAGATTTAACCCTAATCTAGCTTAATAAAAGCTTAATTGTCTCTTGATAGATAAGGAAAGTATATCCAATAATTAATGGTGTGGTATCTAGTTAAATGCATTGTCATTTGGAAACAACGTCTCTATTATTTAAAAGTAAGACTGCGTACTGCTAGACCTTTCTAGAATTTGCGTCTCAGTAGAATTTCTACTGAGTGTTATTTTTATTATTGTAGCCAGTTTAATGCATTATATTAATGATTAGTAATGTAAATATTTGATCTTATTTATCTTACATTAATATGAGAGTGTTTATTATTTTAGATTTTGATGAATATAATTTTTTATAAAATTAAAATATTGTATATTTGATTAATAAACTTTACCCATTAGAAAAGATAATAAATTTAAATATTTTTTAAAATCTTGTTATTGTTAATGTTAATGTTAAACATTTTATTTAAGTTGGAAAGGTCTTCCTTAGTATTTTGTTCCTATTTTATGTTAGGATAATGCTTATCCTGATATTCCAAATTTATTAGGAGTCTTCCAATAATAGAAAATTTGTTATGTTTACGAATGTATAAATAGATACTCTAGTTATTTAAGTGTGTTGTAATGTTATTCTAATTTTCATAACATAGAATTTTTTGTTCATGTTCCATTGTTACTCTTCATATTTTGTTTTTGTTTCCTCTTCACTTTTATTACATTCTTTACATCTTATTTATTACTATAACCATGAATAGATCAATTCAACCTTTAATAAGTGAATTGTTTAAATGAGGGTACTTCTTGAGTATCACAAGTTGCTAAGTGTCATAAAGAATGATATTAATGATCTAATGATATTGATAGCAAAAATGATATAGAAAAGTTGATTACTATAGCAAAACAACAACAACAACATTCAGTAAGGGTCTGTTTGGTTGAGGGGTTTATAATGGAATGGGATGGAACGTAACACAGTTCCATCGTTTGGTAGGAGGTTTTATAATGGAATGGAATTGAAGCGGAGGGTTTCAGAGGTTTTCGGTTTACATTCTATTCTTCCGAAATAGTGAAAATCACAAAGCCCCCGAACTGGAGGGTTTCTGATGAAACGTAAACTAATAACAGTTTACTACCTAATATACCCCCACCCCTTACCAAACAAGATAGACGTCGAGAGTCGATTGTGCTCCGTCGTCGACAACATGGACAAGTATCGTCGATAGTTGGCTGCCAGAGAGTCTGGGAGTTGTCACGGTTGTGACTTGCACTATGCACAGCCGTGACTTGCATGGTGCAAGTCACGGCATACAGGTTTTTTAATATGTTTAAAAAACTAGTGACTTGCTTCTCATGCACGGTGGTGCAAGTCAAACTTCCAACAATTCACAGTTTTTTAATTCAGAATTGTAATAAATCACGATTTTTTAATATGTTTTATTATATAAGGGTACAATAGTCATTTATTATACATTACATTACATTTCATCCGTCTTCCAAACAACATTTCACTATATTACATTATGAACTCTTCCATCCCTCCCAAACAACGTTTCACTATATTACCTTATATTCCATTACAAACCATTCCGTTTCATTCCGTTACGTTCCATTACATTCCATTAATTAACATCTAACTAAACAGAGCCTAAGAGTTCTGTTGAAACGTGAGGTTTAGGGAGAACCAATAGTACTTAACCTTATATCTATTTGATAGAGAGACTGCTTTTGAAAGTTGTTTACTGTCAGAATAAGAAAAAAAAAGGGATAAGAAGGCATTATATTTTATTCATCAAATATTGATAACCCTAACAAAAAAAGTCTGGGATACCTGGTTATGGTCGCTGTTCACTGGGGCTTTGATAGTCAATTCCCCTATATTTAGATCACTAACTTCTTTGACCTTCTGATATGAGGTAGTTATTGACCCCCATATATGATCTTATGACTTTGCATAGAGTTGTATTTTTGGTCAGCTATAAAATTTTACAAATGGAATCATTTGAGACAATGACCAATTATGTAAGTCGTCTTTTTACTTTGACAAATCAAATGAAAATCTACGGAGGAGAGTACAATGATTAAGCTATAGTGGAGAAAATTCTATGGTTGTTAACCCCTAGATTTGAACATACCGTAGCAGCAATTGAAGGAAGTCGTAATCTATCCTCAATGAATGTTGACCAGGTATTCAGTAGTTTACAAGC
Organism: Erythroxylum platyclados; assembly: GCA_027563515.1. Classification (NCBI taxonomy): domain Eukaryota; kingdom Viridiplantae; phylum Streptophyta; class Magnoliopsida; order Malpighiales; family Erythroxylaceae; genus Erythroxylum; species Erythroxylum platyclados. The sequence continues at coordinate 21,094,455 of JAOQMM010000006.1, forward strand.
CTATGGGTAATGCATGAACTAAAAAAATCTAAGAAGCCCATGGATCAAGTTTTGCAAGCCTAAGTCTCCATTAGAGGTGATCAACGTCGAAATAAAAACAAAAAACATGGTAATTTGTAACAGAACAACATCAACAAGTATCTCAGCCACTTGAGCTTGTTCAGTCTAATGTATCTAATTAACTTAATGAACACCATGTCAAATGATAATAAAGTTACTTTTTGAAGTTCCATCGACGACTTTACTCGTAATATATGAGTTCATTAAGAATATTTTCAAAATATGTACTTTATAACTTATAATCGATAAGTTATTCAGTGCATGTAAATATAACTGCATATGTATATAAAGCCCTTCATAGGCATGTCAGACTCAAAATATGCCAAACTCCTCGTTATCAAGCAACTTGCTATTATAATATTGCCAACTCTCGCGTTAAGCTTATCACTTAAAGGACCTTGGTTTTCACACAAAGCAGGAGTCCCAATACAAGCATTTAGTGAATAAGAAACAGCTAATATCCTGTAAAGATGACGGCCATAAAGTAAACGTAAACTAAAACACCATAACAATAAAGTTTCCAGAAAGGGTGCCATACCATATTTATTGACAAAACGTCGATTTGATGTGCAAGTTGGCCACATACTTATCCATAGATTGAAGACAACGGTATTGATTGTTTTATAGGCAAGTTGCTAAAGATGACCTTTCGCAAGTGGGATGGAGGAAGGTGAAGTTCACACTTAAATGTCCTTTTTCCTTTAATTTTTTTTTTCAAGAAAAGCAATCTAGATAATATGCTTTAAAGAAGATTTTAGTAAGCGCTTCATCCGGAAGAATGATAATAAGAATGATAATAGATATACTGAAGAATAATAATGTCCTTTTTCTTTTAATGTGTTTTTGCAAGAAAAACAACCCTAGATAATATGCTTTAAAGAAGATTTTAGTAAGGGCGGTTGATTCATAAAAGAGAATTATAATAAGAGTGATAATGGATATAGTGAAGAATAATAATAGATATAATTATTATAATTATAATGGTTAGGTAAGAGGAAGGAATAATTACTGTTACTATTAATAGTGGTTGGTTAGTTAAAAATATTAAAAATATATTATATTTTAATTAATTAATTAAAAATAGAATTAATTAATTATATTGTAATTAACTCTATTGAATTAATTAATTAATTATATTTAATAAAAAAAAGAACTAATTTAAAAAAAACTAGATGACAAGTAGTGGTATACACAAAGGCTCTTAATATATGGGAGGTATAGACGATTTTCTTAAACTTAGATATCTCCTATAATCATAATATAAAACAAACCACTTGTATTCATTCTATATCTATTAATTAATTCTCAAATGAAAGCACTCCCTAAATACTTCAAATTATCGGCATTTGTTATTAAGATAAAGAAAAGAAAAATTTAATAATAACGAAACCTAAAACTATTGTGGAGTGCACATCACGTAAGACGGGGGACCGGTGACCTAGTGTCGGCCAAGCAAGCAATGCACTAGTGCACGTGTGACATTGCATTCAGTGACTATTTTGCATTTATGATGTTGATGATGTTTTTGAATTTTTCGGAGAAACAAGCAAGTGACACTATTTGCAAACCTTATATCTACTTCGTCGGCTTGAATTGGATTATAGGAACATGCAGGGGGTATGTTTGACTCTCTAAAGTTATGTATGGACGATAGTAGGGTAAAAGTAGATTAATAAATTTTGAAAAATAAGATATATATCTTAACAAATTATACTTTTATTAGTTTTCATGAATGGAAGATTTTAGATTAAATCCAATGAAATTAACTAAATTAATATTGGGATATAAGTTTATATAAATTTAATAAAATACACGAGTTGTTTATTTATTTATTGTGAAATATGTTACCTTATCCTTTATTTTATCAAAACATTAATGAGATATATATTAAAAATCAATAGTACGTTAAATACTTTATGCTTAAAAAACTCAACCAGTTCTGTCGGTTTAATCGTTAAAATTTTAAATTGTCCAAATTTTTTGATCAATTTTAATTTTTTTAAAAAACTGATCAGTTTGTTAATTAATATGTCAATTTTTTGTAAATTATTAATTATTTTTATTTAACAATTTTTTCTTAATTAAATTTCAAATTCTTCATGAGGACAATCTCTTTCAATTATATTTTAATTTTTTTAATTTTATTTAATCTTTATTAAATTTTGTGATGACCTAGTTGAATACTTTAAATCTTAAATCTCTTGTTTTACCGATTTAATTTCTGATCTAATTTTTAAAACATTACTTAAAATTGAAATATTTATTTTGAAACATTAGGATCTTAGATTTGTATTTGATCATCTTATTAATTTATATTAAGACTGTGATAGATGATATGCTAATGAAAGAAAAGAAATAAAGGGAAATTAAAAAAAAGAGCCGGTTTTTAGATGTAGGCTAGATACGGTATCGTTTTTTGCCGGTCAAACATTGAATTTGAGAGTTTGATTCCCGTACGAAAACAGAAAGTCTTGGTCAAATTTATATGCTGTATATCTATTGAGTATTTGACCAATTGCATTATATTGCGTCAACAAAGTGAATACTGGAGGTCCCTATCACTCACCACGTCGGCATTATTATATTCATAAAAAATTGTGAAATTACGTCATCAATCAATTCATTTAACTTGGCCTTCTCAAAAAAAATCACGTGGGATTTGACTAAGTTTTAACTCTAATGATTCTCTAATGACTTTTTGATTTTAAAACCATTGCCAATTTTTCTTGGAGTTGGATTAGTAAAGCCTACTTTTACAAATAATCAAAGGAGTTTAGATTAAAACGTGGTGATATTTAAACATCATTTTCTTTGGTGCAACGTATTATGTCTTACTTTTTGTCAAAAGAAACTCTTACCAAAGTTCCAACCTACCAAATCTAATCTTAATTTAAAAAAGTTTCAATAAGTAAAGTTTGCAAAATAATTTTTTTTAGAGCGAATTTTGGAATAATTGGTAAAATTATTTTTTGTAACACGAGTTTGATTCGTAAAAGTACGGTCTTTGTAAAATATCAAAGAAAGGTTACGAACAATTGATGACATTCTCTCGAGCATCTCAAAATGGGGAGTCTTGTATTGGGACAATCGTTTTTTAATTTTCAAATTTAGTTTATTTTTTAAATAATATAAAATATTATAAATTATTAAATTCAATGTGGTTATACTTTTATTATTACCAATAATAACCCATCAAATAAAATTTTTATGATTTATTTAACTGAAATAATTTTTCATGAACTTAAAAATAAAAAATAAACAATAAAAGTAGAATTAAATGATAAACAATAATTTCAAAAATGTTTTTTTTGATATGAAATCTTTAATCACATATTTTGAATTGTGTAAACTCATAGGATTTAAGATCATAGATAGACTACAAATTTGTTACCACAATTCAAGAGACTATGTATAAGATTTTAAGTAGTGAAAAGTGCTACATAGAAACATGTTTTAGAAAAATAATTTAAGGTTGAGTATCTGATAAAGTTATTTTTTTATAATAAAAATAATAATAAATTTAAGTTACATAAACAACAGTTACTTTATAAAATACAAAAAAAATGTTGCTTAAAATTATTTGCATATTTTAATTTCTACCAAAGAATTCAAACCAAACGCTATTTTATACTCCTGTGATCAACATTTACAATATTTAAATCAATTCAGCACGTGAATTAGGATTGAATTTGTTGACTAACACCAAAATAAATTACCTTGTCGTGGCAAGCACGGTTGCATTACATGTCATATGATTGCTTTTTGGTGAACATTTCATCTAGAAACATTATTGCTCATTATCTTATTGTTTTATAACAAGACAAGAATTTATAGTATCTTATTAAAGGGTCAAGTTCAGACAAGGAAGGTCCCTGGAAACAGACTTTGTACAAATCGTGGACCCTCTATGATTTTACTTAACTATTACACTACGGAACAAAGTGGATAAAAGTCTTGGGAGAAAAAAGTTTCTAACTTAGGATATTGCCAAAGGATGCTTCCTCACACCATCAGTGGAACCTCGTGAGAAACCTCCTCCCTCTTCAATGGCTTCCTTGTTCTTCCCTTTATATACCCTCTCACTCTTTAATTTCCACTCAACAGCAGCAGAAGCCTCATCTTTCTCTTCTCTTTCCTCTTCTTCTCTCCTTTTGAACTCAAATTTCCACACTATCACTAGCTAACCTTTAAATGGCTTCCCCGGGTGAATCTTCAACCTTGGAACTTATCAGACAACACTTGTTAACAGACTTCAGTTCCATGGACAGTTTTACGTTCATAAACAACCTTGAACTGAATACCTCTGATTCTAAGCAACCAAAGCCCTCAAAGGGTTCGACTTTAAGCCAACGAAAACCCACCATGACAAACATAGCTATACCTCCTCCCAAAGTTGCGACGGTTAACAACAGAAGCGAGACTGCGAACCAAGAGAAGCATTACAGAGGTGTTCGTAGACGACCATGGGGCAAGTATGCTGCGGAGATTCGCGACCCGAACAGAAAAGGCGCTCGGGTTTGGTTGGGGACGTTTGACACCGCCATAGAAGCTGCCAAAGCTTATGATAATGCAGCTTTTAAGCTCCGTGGAAGCAAAGCGATTCTGAATTTTCCTCTGGAAGTTGGGAATTCAAGATCTACTGTTTCGATCTCTATGGAATCTGGCGTATCAGAGACTGATAGCTGTAAGAAAAGGAAGATTGAAGACACAGAGTGTGTGGAGAGTAACAAGGTGGTGAAGACAGAGAGTTCTTTCTCTGAAACCGATGTCAAGCAAGTGAAGATGGAGAGTTTGTCTCCGGAAAGTGACGTCAAGGCGGCGACGGAGCCGTTGACGCCGTCAAGTTGGAAAGGGTTTTGGGATTGTGAGGATAAGGGGATATTCAGCATACCGCCGTTATCGCCGTTATCTCCACATCCAACTATGGGATATTCACAGCTCATGGTTGTCTGAGATGGGACCCACTAAGATAAGGAGGGATGATCCGACGGCCAAAAAGAGTAGCGATGACGTAGTAAGTAGGAAATAGGCGGTAATGATGAGTGGTTTTGATGTGTATGTATATATATATATATATATATATATATGTATGTATGTATGTATGTATAGAAATAATTTAGTAGAAGAAAATGCAAATTACAATGAGTAGTTGTTGAAGATAAGGGTTTGAAGGAATGGATTGGTTCTTTGATTTGATTAATTAATGGATTGTGTCATTTGCTCCAAAAAACTTGTTTGAAGAGGAAAATACTTTTTTTTTTCACATATCACAATTAATCAAATTATAATAAAACTAATTCATTAATTTGTGTTTGGCCATAAGAATGAATTCACTATTAAAGTTTTTATAAAAATTTGAAAAGAATTAACATTTGATTTTATGTCAACACAGTAATAACAACATTAGTATGAATTTTACTACATACAACTTTATTTTTAACTAATTAAATATAACTAATAAAATAATTTAATTCAATTCTTAAATTTATTTAGAATTGATTAAATTGAACTTAAATTAATAATTATAATAATTATTGAATTGTTATATAAATAATATTTGATTAATTTATATTTAATAGTTATATTATATGTATTTCGTCTTTAGTTTTTAAATAAAGTTTAAAAGATGAGAATTTTTTAGAAAATTAAAATAATTTTTTAAGTTCTAAAAAATTAGATAGATTTTTTAAAATTTCTTAAATTATGCCCCCAGTAATTTAAAAGTCTTAAAAAATTTAGTTGTAGATTGAAAAATAATTTTTTTTACTTTAATGATTTAAAAGATGATAAATTAAATGAAAAAATATGCTATATTTATAAATGTTAATATTTAAAATTTAAATATATTATCCAAAAATATATTATAAGATTGAATTTGAAGGTAGTGGCTGAGGTTCTTCTCATGATGGTGGATAGGGGGGAGAATAAGAATGAAACCATCAAAACTCAAAAGTAAAAACTTGGTACGAAGAGAACAAGTACACTCATGATAAATATCACTGCATTTAACCTGACTTATGAGTTTCCAGGACGGATGGGGTCCCTACAATCATCAAGTTGCAAGTGTTACTGTTTTCCATATCACATTAGGATTTGCAACAGTACAAGTACAATGAACCAAGACCGTCCTGTAGGATAGGAAGTAGGTTTGTAGGAACACAGCCTGTCAAGACATAGACATGTCCAAGCAACTTGCTTATTTACTTCTTCTGTCCCTTTCACATCGCAAAAGAGAATCGTCCTATAAACAGTTAAAACACATGGGATCATTCATATTCTTGGCTTTTAAAGTACTTGTTCAGGACTCCACCGCAAACTTCCGAGGAAAAAGGGATGCAAGTTTCCCGATCTACAACTTCGTTCAGTGACAACGGATCCATCCCTTTCCTCTCGCCATTCCTTTCCTTTCGCTATAATCCAAACCAGAAGCAAATCTAGCGTCTTCTCACGCTCGTCGGGGAGAGTCGACTGAATTATGACCCGACTAGTCCCCCCGAACCGACTTGAACCGATTCGATCCGCCTTGATCCAACCTGGTCTCGCTCAACCCCAACCGGGACTCACTCCTTTCTGTTAATTCCAATGTTTTAAAACTCAGGACCGAACATCGGTCAGTTCGATGTTAGTTCGATGAAAATCGAACTGACCGATCTTCGGTCCGATTTATACTTATAACCTCTGTGAGTAAAAATTGGCCAGTTTATTAATAAACTGGCTGGTTTTTAGTAAACCAGGCAGTTTTTTAAAAAATCGGTTGAGTAATAACCCAAAACATGTGGGTTCTGCATCTTTTTATTATGTGGGACCTACCACAAATATCTTCTCGCTCTTCTTTAACTAATAAAAATAAAACATATGAGACCTACCATAATCACCCTCTTTCTTTTAACTTTTGAGTTTTAATTTTTTTTTAAAATTCACACATTCTAACTAATAAATTTTAAATTCTTTATTTTTCTCTTTACATTTTAATTTAAAATTTTGTTTTAAATTATTATTGTTAAAAAATAAATTTCTATTC
>JAOQMM010000006.1:21108908-21125159 GCA_027563515.1 Erythroxylum platyclados
GGAGATGAATCAATTACACAACGTGATCATAGCTTTTGAATGTTCTGATCTAATATCAGAAGTAATACCTTCCAGCTTGTCAGAGCTACTATCATCTGTCAAATCATGCTGCTCAGTGTCACGGGCCTTACAGTGCTCTTGATAAACAACATGTGGATATTTTTCATTCAGATAATCTTCCCACTACATAAAGAAAGCAAATCTTGAGTTCACTGAGCACTGATCCAGTAACTTGCACCAATATATCAAACTGCAAGGAGATGTACCTTAGGCAGGTCGCTGTGACGCCTAATTGATGACGTTCTCCAGCCTACAATGTCTGCATGTTTTCTATGAAGGAGACAAAGTAATAGACTGGAAAAAACATTGAAGAGCTAGACATTAATCATGAGCACCTCAAACAGGCAAAAAGGATACGGTCATATCCCACATTTGAATACGCCACACGACGTTTGAATGTCCGCAATGCCGACCTGCATAAATATGTTAGTTCTACTATTAATATGCATCTTAAATATTGAAGTATAGTTCAATTAACTCGGTACAAAGAATTTTACATATTGGAAGTCAGAGCCATACATAAAATAATAATCACCAGAATCTTGGATCATGCGTTTGAGCAGTGGAGGTTTGCCCTCATCATTGTCGGTTAGAAAAAGGTGTCGACCTGTTCTCCTAAATATCCAGTGAATGACAAGACTAGCAGCTTTCTCAAAAGCAGGCACGCCAAAAAGAAATGGTACCTGGAAAACATAGATAGTTTGAGCACGAGTGGTAAGGAAATCTAATATAGTAAAACCTAATCCTAGCAAACGAGAAACATATAGAAGCAGACACATTAAAGATAAATATATAGCCCATTCATATGGAAATTGGAAAAGAATCAAGAATACTTGCACATTCTAAGTTAATAAGAAGATATTATGGACGTAGAAAGAAACGGTTGTGTTAAGGTGAAAAAATTCAGCTTTGACACATGCCCTTATGTCTGATTTATAAAGCACCGTGATGCAATCCGCAGGGAACGCTGCGTTTTACCAATCTCACAGGGTACACACGAATCTGAAGATTACCATCTGCCTTCCTTATGAGTGATAGAGGAAATAACACCATGACATGTTTGTTATTGTGTCTACCCTCCTTAAATGAGTGACAAAGAAAATAACACTATTGCAATATTTGTTATAGCCTAAGGGAAGTAAGATGTAAAATATCAAGAAACCAGGAACATTTTAATCAACAGGCACACGTGATAATGGTATATTACCATCAGCTTTTGTATTTCACAATTTGTCTATCTGTCCCTATCCTAAAGAGTCACATTTGAAGTTTCTTTTTCTGCATATTTCATCTTCTGTTTTCAAATAGTTCCCACCATGGTTACCTCTACTCACAAATATATATTATAATCAAGTGCGTCATTTATGCTGAAAGAACTAAAAGCTAACATCAATTGCAAACAAATGTACCTGCTTATTCCCCCTTGAACCAAGGTGTGGTGTTGCAACGGTGATGAAGTTCATAGCCTCTAACCCACCAATTGTACCCCTTGAGTCCTCCTCACCCGTACTAGCCATAGAGTCCTCCACATTTTCTGTCTTGGGTGGTCTATACAATTTTCCAATGGCATATCTTGCCACTAATCCTCCAACCGAATGTGCAACAAAGGAAATTTTACGTAAATTTGGCTTTCTCTGTATTACCTCAAGGACCTGTAATTATGGAATGGTCAATCAATAACAAGAACAAGAGCAAATTTATTAAATTATCCCGACTTGAAAACAACAGTCAGGAAAAGTATAAACTAACTATACATCTTGTGATAAAACTATAACATTTACCTCTTCGACTAATCGATTACCCATCACATCCACACCATCTAGAGTCAACTTAGACATATTTCGTTCACTACCTACCATCAATGAAGCCCAATCTCAATTCACGTAACAAATAACCATCAACAGAAAGCAAATTCCCTTCAAGCTCAACCATATAAGCATCAAAACCAGATGAATGGATCCAGAATTTTACTGAATTTGAAAACAGAAGGTCCTCCTTACAATGAACGAACACTTTATCGGGAAGCCTTCTAGCAAACTGCTCCGCAGCGAATTTCCAATCTTTGGCACTGAACAAGAAATGCATACCCAACATAACCAAACCAATCCGACTAAAAGAACCTAACTTGACATGATCTGCCATTAAATAGACAATAACAAAAATAAAAGAAATAGCAGTTCTTTTACTTCACATATTGCAAGTACCGTAATTCATATTTTGGACCCATAAGTAAAACAGAACATAAACATCACGAACAATTAGAATTCCAGTTCAACGTCCACAACGCCCTTAATTACTAAACACAAATTACACACGCAGAACTGAAATATTAAAAAGAACGGAAATAAAAGATCAACAAAACAGAATAAGAAAACAATCGAAACCCTAACAAAAATAAAAAATCAACGCTCAAAATTCAGTGAGAACCTCAACAAAACACAAAAAGAAAAAAAAAAAAACAGACCTTCCAAGAATACCGTGGACCATGATAACGAGATGATCAGCAGAGGAAGACTCGGCGTCCGTACAACTCCACACGTCGCAGCTTCCGCTAACCGATTCCGAAGAGCAAACCCCGTTCTCCAAAACCCCGTTCCGCACGGCTCCGTTCCCCACAATTCCCTTCTCCATACTTGTACCGATTCTCACTTCACAATCCTCAGTGCAGATAACGCGCATTTGATGATACGAATCGGTGAGGATTTCGAGAAATTAAATACAAAAACAAAGCGTGGTTGGTGGTTTGGCTGCGCTACCAAAAGTCCGGGAAAATTCAGAGAGAAAGTGAGAGAAAATGGGGGAAAACTGAAAAGCGCTGGGTTGGTTTATTGGCTAGAGAGAGGAAAAAAAAAAAAAGGACGCTTGCAAAAGATAGCTGATCACGAACGAAACGAGCTTTTTTAATTATGGGCGGTTTCGAATAAATATCGTCCACGTCAGCATGTTGTAATTTTCTTCTTTAATTATGGGAGTTTCCAATAAATTGCGTCCACGTCAGCAGGTTGTAATTTTCTTCCTTTTTGTTCCTAATTATCAAAAATATTATTTATAATAATTTAATTTACTTCTCTAACTTTAATTAGTTAAATCTATATTTTGACTTTTATTAAAAATTTCTAATGATTAGACTGATTTGGATTTGAAAGTCCCATTTAGATTTTACATAATTATATATATCATTATTTATTTAATTAAATATTAATGATAATATTTTTTTAAGAAAATGATTTATTTTAAACTCGTGGGTCAGATAACAGACTTTAAACATAGTCTAATTAAGCTTAAAGTGAAGATGAAAGAGAAGTATTCCAACTTCCAAGTTCCAAGCCTGCAAATTATTGACACGTGGTTGGCCGTAGTCAATTGAGTAGGCAGTTGAACGCAGTCGGGGAGTCGTTTAATTTAGGAGAGTTTTGAAACGTGTGTTAACTTTTTATCAAATAAGTTACGTTCTTTTACTTGTAAAAAAAAATTGTCATTTAAATTTAAATATTGTGTATCATTTTATATATAATTTTCATATTCTTTTCTAAAATTCTCTTAATTTCATAAATTAATTGTAAATTATATTACATTATAAATTTTAATTTGATGATAAAACAAATTAATTAATATTTTTATTTTTATGAAGTGATACAACCAAGGGTCTAAAATGTCACTCCTTATTAGTAAACTCATTTTAGGAATGATAATGGGTTAGACTGGGTCAGGCTTGAGATGACTTGATCCGACTTTAAAAATAAAAAGGACAAAATGACATCATTTTAAAATTATTCATTAGTCTAACTAAAGGCACGATCAATTCGAGCCTGAACTGAACCCTTTTATCATCCTTAGTCGTTCTTTTTTCTCTTATATTTAAATTGGATTAGAAAGATTATTGATTTATTTTTAAGTGAATATTTGTAAATTAATAAGTTGACCTAGTTTTAGTATTTTTTAATATTTAAATATTTATAAAATTGTAACAAAATTTTAAAATATTATTTAGTTTAATTTTCTCTTCTCTAAATAAGTCAAAACTCTTTTATTCATAAAAATTGATAATATTTCTTAATACTAATTTAAATATTATTTTTAATCAAATTTTAAAATTATCTTGATTTTATAAAAATAATTATAAATTATTTAGACATTAACTTTTAATTATATGAAATAAAAATAAAAATTAATTTTTTTTATTTTTATGAAGTATTAGAATGTTCCTCTTTTAAAGTGGGGTCATTCTTTCTTATTTTATAGTGCAAAGCTAGCAAACTGGATTAGGAAGGTTATTGGGTGATTAAAAACGAAAAGGAAGTATTATTTTTTAATAATTAGTCAACTCTATGGTTATAAGGCTAAACGATATAAAGTAGTATTTTTCATTTTCATGAAAAGAGATGACGTGACTTCTAATTATCCTTTATAAATATCACATGCCAAGTTCTCTTGTAACAACTCGGTCCAATTGTAGTGGATGGAATTCAAGTTTTAGAGTAAGATCTAAACCAATTAAAATAATTATATAAAATAATATGAATTTGTTTTTAAATTAAATTGAGATTCAAATTTTCTTAATTTTATTAAACTAATTTTGTTTAATAAATTTAACAAAATGACCTGACTCAATTTAATTTGATCGGAATTAATAGTTAATGTACTCAGTGCACAAAGCTCCACGCTTTGCAAGAGTTTAGGGAGGATCATGATGTACATAGCCTTCTTTTTATATTTTTACAAAGAGGTTGTTTCCGTGACTTAAACATGTAATCTTATGATTACAAAAGAACAACTTTATCAGATTAATAAAATCTCAAATTGATTTTAAATTTTAAAATTACATTATCTCGAATTAAACGATTCAATTAAAATAATGTTATTGTACATTTTGGCCAATCAAATTTTGAGTGCTTTCAAGTAGGCCAAAATTTCTTTTTCTATAAAGTAGGTTTGACATAATAATTTAGTAAAAGTGGAATTTATTAAAAATGACAAAAATTATATAATTCAATTCAATTTAGTTGAAATTAACTAAATTATATGGTAATTTTGATATTTAGAATCCGATATCCTAACTTAAAAGATTAAGATAAAACAACGCTATTATCAAATAAAATTTTTGTACTAAATTGTATATGACCCAATAATTTAGTAAAAGTAAATTTATTAATTAAAAATATATCTCACTAAAGTTTATACACAATCCAAATTCCATCTCCACGACTATGTCCATGACAAAAGACAAACAAAGAGGTCACAAGTTGGAGGGTAATGGGCAATCATTTTCTAATTATTAATCAACCAACTTATTGTCCTTAACACATGATCTTATGCTCATACGTATACTTCCATAATAATCAAAAGTTCGTACTTGAAATCATTCCTATGGCCCTTTGCTTTGTTTCCAACTTATGGAATACGTGCAAACCAACAATGGATAAAGCGACAGGAATGATAATATACACAATCATTCAACTTTAGGAAAAAACATTTAACACATTCAACTTTTTTTTTTCAAGTTATCATTGTTTATAGCTTAATAAATTCATTGATAAAATAAAAAGAGTTTAATAACTAACAAATAGGTTTAAGTTAAATTTTTTACATAAGATTATCTTATTTATATATATATATATTAAAAGAGAGAATCCTGAAACAACTGATAAAAGTTGCTCTTTTGTGACTAGAAGATCGTAAATTCAAATAACGGAGACAACCTTTTCAGTAAAAAATACAAGAGAAAAGCTATATGCATTAATCACCCTTTTCAAACCGTCACATAGTAGAAAACTTTATGCATAATTTAGACTTTTTAAATATGTTTAAAACCTGAATAAATTTGAATTTAGACTCAATTTATTTAAGTTCGATTTAAGTTTAAATTTGGACTTACCAAATTAGTTTGAATTTGAATCAATTTACTACTATCTCTGTTGATAATCTAAGAAGCACCAAATGCATGCCCTGAACCAGAACTCTCCAAAACTTTTTAGTTATGTACAGACTGACCGTCCAATATATACAGGAAGTATTAGCAAATACAAGAAAGGAACCAATACTAAGATTCATCTTGAAACCAGCAACCTTAAGTTAAAGAGCTGAGGACTGAGATGTTAGGAAGAAGAAGAAGAACAAGAAGCAGAAGAAGAAGACAGGATTTACATAACATCCTGAATTTACTGCATTTCTAGCAGTTGCAGAGGACTTTCCTAACTGGATTAAACCTGCTTGCAGATGGGGAAAGCTACCACTGAACTATGAGAACTCTTTAGGAAAGTTCAGGACGTTTCAATCCAAAGCTACCATATGGTGGTGTTCAAGGTTTCTCAAGACTAGTTTTGCAAAAACTTTGGCTTCAATAGTGGCTGTTGCCGCTGTGGCTGCGGCGGTGGCACGTAATACTCTTGGTGCTCCTGCACTTTGCAGCATGTTTGAGTGCTGTATGGAATGACGTCCACCCGGCATTGTAAACTGTAATAGAAAGAAGAGAACAGAATCATTGATATGATGCTTGCATTGCAGAAAAACAACCACTTTGATTTCCAAAGGGAAAGAGGGTGGTTGACCTGAAGAAGAGCGAAAGCCGAACAGGCTCTGAGAACAGGGTAAGGACTACGTAGCATGGTGACAAATCTTCCAATCTCTGCTAAGCTGGGATTAGAAGAAACATGAATAGTTACAATGGCTTCTTTGAATGAAGTTGGTAGAGAAGAACTTAGTTATCATTGAACTGGAGAAGAACTATCCTTGGGGAAACAAAACTTCCACACAACCAATCAAGTAACAAGCGTTCAAGACATCAACTATGCCTATTTTTTTACCAACAATTCCCGAATAGGCACATCATTGTTGGTTTTAAAGCTGAAAGTATTGACAGCCACAAGATACAGCCATGCATGCCCACCATACCATTCAATTACAAAAAGCTCAAAGATAACTGGCACAAGTTCAAGGGGAAAATTGTAGGAATGTACGAGGGTCAGAAGGAAAAATGCAGTCTTATTTACTAGATTATGTTCCTTAGCTGGGATACTAATACTGATATACCAGATTTGAGAGTTCGAAAAATTGTATAGAAAAGGTGAAGTTGATTGGTAAAAGACACTTACCTGCATCTTAGATATCCTGCCTCTGATATGTATGATACTTCTGCGACTTGTGCAAGAGCTGTGGATGCTGACGACACAACAATGGTAGCAAAGGTTGATGGATCAGAAAATGAAAGAACGAATTCTTCAATGCGCTTTAGGCCTATCTTCTTAACCCCATCTAAATTTTCAATCTTTAATGCATCCCCTGATGAATGCCCAGCTGATGCTGTTTCTTCCATTCTGAAAAAAAGGAATCAAATATCACAAATCTCGAAAAGAAAGAAAAAAAAAGATGACAGTTGTGGCATCTTAATGCAGTCAACATTATTTTTGCACAGGGTATTGCAAGGGTTCCATTCTAGTCCACTCTTGATGTACAATTGACTAACTGCCAATGTGAGAACTTTTCATTGATTGTGGTTATAGGTAAATATTTTGTACCTATACCTTCCATCAAACACGTATGCCAATGCCAATGCGGCCATAAAACGTGCCATTCTTGACTGTGATGAAGAGCACAGATAAACAAGGGCTGGAACTCCTCCATCCTCCAGTATGCGAAGAGCATTACCAGGATTAAAAGCCAGATTCCAAAGAGCCCCAGCAGCCGTCTCATGGACATCCTGAAATTTGAGGATGTTGAAGATTATGTTTATTGCAGTGGCATGATATATCCATATATTTCAGTTCTCATTTTCATGATCTTACAAATAACTTTCTTGCTCCTTTATATTCTAGTTCCGCACAGGACCAGAAGTTTCATTTTACAAAAATAATCTGCTATACAACAAGCGATTTGGGGAAAAAGTCATGTTTAAAAAGACAAGCCAAATATAAAAAACAGTCACATTACTGCCAGGATAAACACAGATCAAGGGGGTCATGAGACTACAAGTTTTTGGTAAATAAAGAAAAGTTTGGAGTTTGCCTGGTAAGTGGGACACTTGATGACAATGCATATGGTAAAAACCCTAAGTTTGGTTGATGCCTATCCTTTGTCAATACAAAGGAAAAAATCTCTTAAATTGATGTAATTGGTGCAATTTATCCATGCTCCCCAGAAACTGATACTTACTATAACATCAGAGCATGCTAATGCAATGAGGGGAGCTATGCCACCTTCTTCACCAATTGCAACACTACATGAACAGAACATAAATATAAAAATCAGTGTAATGGATGGAAACAGGAAACTTTAGTCTAACAAGAAATTTGCACATATTAAACTGTAAATTAGTTCTAGTGATGTTTATAAAGAAAAGATACTGTTAGAAACGGTGATCTGTTATTTCAAATGTTGATATGAACTGCTTTAATATATATTCATAATAGCAGAAGAATAATGAATTCAAACTTGTAGGAAAGGGCTTGATATTTCAAAACCGAACCTCCAGAGCAGGATTGAGCCTACTATAAAAATTTGAGAATCAAGGGAGTAAGCTCAACGATCTCGAAGAAAGTCAGTATCAAAGCTAGAAGTAAATTGCCCAAATCTAGCAAGTAAGTTACAAACTCAGACCACCATTTCAACATATCTGAAACAAAATTTGTAAGTACCTATTTGATTCTGATACTGACAATCCCCAGAGAGAACCTGCAGCCCTTTCTTGAAGAACCTGGGAGGAATTTGAACACGATTTTGCCAGAGAAACCTGACAACCATAATCAAATAATAAATCGAACAGCCATAATGAAAGGATAAACCAATAACTTGGAACCTGATACAAGGTCATCAATGTAATGCTATAACAACTAGTAACACATTTCAACCACAACTCCTACTCTTTTATTTTCATGTGAAAGAATTCTAGATCATATTTTTGGTCCAATCCAGGGTAACCACAATAACACATTGAGATTTTGCTAAGACCAGGCTATACACCATTTGCAACCTTAATTGCTGAGTTCTTGTGACAACTATTATAGAACCCAAGATGAAACAGGAAAACAGCAAATGGAAGCCAGTTCTTTGAAAAACGGAAACAAGACAGATGTAACCCCCATTTCAGGGAGTTGTATGATGCAATCAATAGGAGATAGAACTCCACAAATTTTCATCTTGTAAACTAGATATGATATATCACAAAGACAAGTGAGACTAACTTTAAGACAAACTTGAACCAAACACTTAATCAAGAGAAAATCTGAGCAATGTTATACCAAGGCCACGACACCACCAGCTGCTGTGATTGCTTCCCGATTTTTATCCTCAAATGATAAATTCCACAAAGCACCAGCAGCTTCTTGCCTGCTTATGAGGTACAACATTAAATCCATCCTTTTGTTGACGAGAAGGAGCTTACAAAGTTAAGCTAAATCACAGAATGGTATTTGATTACAAAATTTACTTCAAGCCCACCATAAAGTTTGAACTTCAAGATGACACTGAACATGAGATTCTTACAATCAAGACAATTCAACTTTGGCAGACAGAAGTCACTTGTATATGCAAGAAACTTATAGATACAAAAATAAAACCTTTCACAAAAGTTACATTACCTTACACCTTCATGATGAGAATAAGTGAGTTGGACCAACGCTTCAAGCGCACCAGGCTCCTGTCCAACAGAAGCATTATGGGTATCCCCATGAGCAGCCAAATTAGATAGTGCTCGGGCAGCCTGGTTGGAAGAAAAGTAACATTTAGTCTAATTGTTAAAGACCCACTACTTAAAAATCGTGTCAGTGGAATGCACCGAAATCTGGAAGTAGGATCACCTGTTCCAGCACTCCTTCAAACTTGCAACTTGTGGTAAGCATAACCAGAGCCTGAATGCCCCTCACTGCTGCCACCTCAATGCTACATTTGTCATCAGCAGCCAAATTTGCCAGTGCCCCTGCTGCACGTTCCTGAGAAAAAGCATATATACATCCAATCACAACTTATACTGCTTAATGCTACGAAAATTTCATAAAACTGCATGAAATTATGCAATTGAAAACAATTCAAAAATAGCATATAAATGAGATATATACAAGAACCCCGCAACTGGAGGAGGGCCACTTGAAAATGAGGTCGACCAAAGCTTTTATGCCACCAGCTTCAGCAATGGAGCCCTGGACATAACAATAATTAATTCATCTGCAATCTTTTCCAAAGAAGTCATAAAAACTTCCAATTTTTTCAACCTTATGCTCTTCTCCAACAGAAAGATTCCATAGACCTCCTGCAGCCTCTTCAGCAACCAATTTGTTCATTGACTTTGCTAAATTAGCAAGAATGCTAATTCCTCCACTTTCAGCAACAAATTTAGCAACTTTTGAATCAACGGACAAATTTGCTATGGCCTGCACATCATAATGGTATAGCATAACAATGACAAATTTTCACCTCTCTAGCTAATCAGATCAATGGGATGAATATCACAATCTAAACAAGAATTCACATGGATAGTTAAGAACCTTTAAACTGAACTTTACTTGCCACAAATTTCTGTAGTAATTCCAATTTATCTACTCAAGCTTCATAGGATTGTCAAAATTATATAATTAACAATCTTCTAAGTTCTAGAATGGCAGGCATGTATTCTGTGAATTATAATTACCTTAGCTGCTTCACACTGAAGTCCCTCATGACATGATCTTGCAAGATCTAAAAGAAGCTGTATTCCACCACTGCACATAATCATCTCAGCCTTTTGAGAATCAACGGTGGCATTTTCGTCATCAATGACAACAAAAGTTGCAATTGCTGTGGCTGCTCTTTCTTGAACATCCTGTTTTGGACTCTGCAACAAGTGAACCAAAATTGATGCCCCTTGCTTGATCCAGAAAGCATCAAACTCTTTTGAATTGTTCTCTGCAATGCGCAAAAGCGAATGCGAGAGAATCCATTCTATCCAAGTGATAGTTTGACCCAAGATTCTATTAACGTCATTTAATTTCCTCCAAGAAGCAAACACATTGCACTCACTTTCAATAGTCTTGGTGAATGATGAGGATAATGCCTTGAGAATGTCACTAAAGACTGTGATCAATACTTTACCATTATGATGATATGTAATTCCAATATTCACTTCAGCTTCAAATTCTGGGCAGTTCAAGGCAAACAAGAATTTTAAGTTTTGTGACAATGCCAAAAATCTCATAACCGAACTCAAACTTACATCAGTTCTAGACACATCTAATCCCTCCAAATTGGGCAATTTACTCCAAACTTGTGATGCTAAACCCCATTTCAGATTTCTTGTCCCAGCAATCGATAGATATCGTACAGAAGCTAGATTCCCTAATGCCAATTCGTCAACTGCATCTGATTCCAAGAATGCAATCTCCACTAGCTGCTCACAATTCCTAGCCAACGCATTTATGGCATCTGCATTAATTTCACAAACACCAGACATCTGAAGCTTCTTCAACCGGGGGCAGCAGAGTGCTATAGCTTTAATGGCATCACTGCTAATCCTTTCACATGCATCTGGTCCAAATTGAAGACTCTCAAGCATATCATGTCGAGCTGCTATGATTGCAAGTGTAGAATCTGTGATGTCCTGACAAAAATCACAACTGATTTCACGGACTCCCCTGGCTTCAAGTCTAATTATTGTATCTGCTGTCTCTGGCCCTCGAAACTGAAGCTTCCAGGTGTTTTTGGATCGAGAAGAAAGCAATTCTACAGCTGCAGCATCCAACTGGTGGAATCTGAGGTCCAGTGTATCCCACAAGCAAGGGGAGGAACCCAATAACCTAAATGTTTGACAAGTTGATGACAAGCTAGCTCGGTCTCTATAATTGAGATATGAAAAGATCTGTATAACTGTGTCATCAGGCAAAGTTTTCCAATTAATATCATGAACAGAGTCCAACTCTAGACGAGCACCATCTGCAATCACTGAACTTCTGCCCACAATTGGCGCTTCTGTTTCCTTAGAGTGTGACAATTTTCTCCTTACTTTTCGATTCATAATTCAATCAAACAAGCTCCAATCTGGATAGCACGAGAACTTTCAGTAAATAACCCTTCAATCTTGAGATACGTTTGACTAGTCAATCACAACAATGTTCAATATTTGCAGACACTTCAAACCAAAAACAGGCTACTCTTCAAGCTTTTCGTGAACACCAAATGAATCAAAAGACACTATCTCGACACTAATAAACAATCTTTACACTTAACGAAAGAAAGCTAACATTTCTTTCTATTCAATCAAGCAAGCTCTTACCTTTGAAACATTAAAGACTCCACATTCATTTCTAGCGTTGAAGATTAACATTATGTCATTATCCAATAAAACGATCCCCAATTAACTCTATCAAGCTTCGGTATTAAAGCTTCCAGAGAGAAAAAGCGAGAGGGGGAGAGAGAGCTATGAAATAAAGCCAAACTTTCCCCAAGATTAGAGCTAAATCTAAACATGAGCATGTAATGGGCTATACCTGCATAAAAACTGAATTGCGTTGTTGTTGAAAAGCCAGAAAAAGTTCCTTCGAAACTCTAAATGTGAATAAGAAACAAAAGAAGAAGCCTTTTTGCAGGTAACCAGTGGCGGTTAAAGGGTGAAGACAAGAGGGAGTAAGCCTTAAGTTAAGTTTAACTACAAATCACATCTACCCATCTCCGTTTATTTCTCTTTTTATATAGAGGGATGTGTAAATGAAGGAGAGGAAATGTGAGGACTGTGATATTTCTTAGGACTGCAATACAAATACCTCCTCCTCCGTTTTTCACCACCTTTTTATTAACCTTGTTATTAAGTTCAGTGTTCTTTACTTTCCACCTTGTGCTTGTTCTTTGTCCCTTTCAGCTTTTCATTTTTTGAGTGAAATTTTGTGGTCAACGATTTGAAGAAAACTTAGGGAAAAGTCTATATTCAATTATCTACAGTATGATTATTGGTAACAGTAAACTAGGAGCTTGTGGGAATGTAATTTCACTGATTTACTCTGTACTCTGCTAAGCTAAATAGGCTCTCTTGGTGTTTCAGAAGTTACATTATTTCGAGGTTCGAGTATGGAACATGTTTTGTAGCAGAAAATGGCACAGTTTTCGGGAGTTCTTAACAATGGAGTCGTTACGATGGCTTTTTCTTTTTTTCGGTCTCTTAACCATTGCAATGTGACAGTAGCAAGGTATGGTTCACGCGGCAAGAGGATTCCATGGACGTTACTATCTGACAACATTAACATCAACCCTCCACGATTATGAAGGATTATGATAATTAGCTGATGATACGGATGTAATTACAAAAAGAAATACGATAAATCGGGTTAATAATACTATAAGCAAAATCATGAATGAGTCAGCTTCAAATCATGCTTGTCAATGTCCTGATTCAATAAGATCAATATTAGCCCTTTGGCTGTGGAAAAAATGACGGCAAACCAGAAAGGAAAAGGCCAAACTATGGATACATTGGAAAGTAAGTTTCTGGAATGTTGTCATGTCCTATTGTTGTTTCCGACCAGTACTTTTGATTCTTAATACAAGTTTAGCCGGAAGCAATAGAACAACTAGATTCGAAGTGATCTTTACACTTTGGACATTATAGTTTTTGGTTTTTGTTCTTGTTCTTCTGACAAAATTAGCCGAAAGATCCAAGCTTTTAATCTGGAACCGGTTGTGGAGTCAATGTGTGAAGAACTTTAGTTAAAAACGGAATTCTGTTCAATGTAAATTTTTTCTTGAAACACGCCGTACTGCCGCTAAGGTATGTAAGAATTCAGAACTCAGTTATGCCTTTTCAATCTATGGAAGACAATAGGTATCATATGATACTTTGGTTTTTCCTTGTTCTTAATAAAGATTAACCCTTTACCAGTAAACATGAGAGAAACCATTTGATCCCATGCAACTTCAGAAATATCGCTGCTTGTCTCATACAATGTTTGACATGATCTTCAAGAGAAGCAAAACGTGCTGTTTATCAATGTTCTAGGTCAGTGAAAGAGATTATAATTTATAAACCTCATTTGAATTGAATTTATCATTTAACTCGTTAAATAACAAGTAATCTGTAATGGTATTTAAGGTTGCTTGTGTCCTTTTCTCATTGACCGTCCTATGTAGATCAGCCGAATACAAAGGCATTCTTGTTGCTTTAAAGAATCAAGAAAGAGTTGACATCTGCAATAGAAAGACACATTGCAGCCTGTCAATTCTATGCGGATCCTGTGGAATAGAATAATGCTTCTCATTTTCTAGACTGAGTCAAGATGCAAATAATGGCATCTAGAAGCCGAATTAAGGGTTTATAACAGTGTGTCCATGTTAAGTTTGTGTTCAGAATCATATGATTTAATTGAAAACTTGAGGATTCTTTGAAGTAGGCTAATCACCATTTTGTTGATCAGAATTTAGTGCAGTAGCAGTCAAATCTTCTAGCAAACCACATCGAATCCTCAGAACAATGGGATGGTTGATAGTGAAAGAATCCAATAATTGAGTTAATATCACAACATAGAAAAATTCTTCCTGAAGCATCAACTGCAATGGGTGGAGATCTCTGAGATCAAGATATCGCATAGAGAAGAGTACTTTCTTAAGAAATCATGGATACCAATTTGTACATACACTTTAAAATACAAGTTGGAAACTATCTAAACTACAACAGGTAATGAGCCTCAATCGTCGGAGCTATACTCACTAGATTCTGGCAATGGTGGCACAGCAGCACAACAGAATGAGTCCTTATCTTTGAGAAGAAGACAGCTTCCGTCCGAGTTCCATTTCAAATCAGTTATGGTAAACTGCGCTAATGGGTTACTTATGCAGTAGGCACCCGAAGGGGTCCACATATACAAGTGAGTGCTGCCAGTGCAAACAACAAGACGCGAACATGTTGGATCCCAAGCTGCTGCTCTTATTGGATCCTTCTGGACCAGGATGGCAGCAAGCTCAAGATGATTTATGTCCCATATCCACAGAGCAGTAGGCATACTATCATTTCGGGTACATATGTACTGGCTGTCACTACTCCATGACATAAGGCCTGGAATTAAGATAAACAGATCAGTGAAAACGATAATCAAAATAAGAATAAGGATGGGGGAAGCAACTTGAGATCTAGAGAGGCTTAATTAAGGTGACAGAACTGGAGAATATATTGTCAATCCATAATGTCAGCCTTATTACACAAGAAAAATGAGCTTACCAATCCCTTGTTTAGGGTTAGGTTTATCAGCAGGAGGCTTCTGTGAAGGCAATGCTATAGGCAGTTCCATAACCTCGTATCTAACTCTGAAGTGTCCATCTGAAGCATCTAATGGAAGCAGTAGAAATAATTATAAATGAATGCAGAGGTTTACAATCATTAAAAAAGTGATCAACAGGAAAGTGATGTTCTCGAGCTATGGAATTATGCTATGTCAAGATCAATAATTTATTTAACTATCATGCTTACCAGAGTTCCCTTGGAGAAATTCGTCATTCAAACACAACTCAGACATATCAATGTTTAAGGGTTCATCCACCTCCTGAAAAGTTTAGAGAACAAGAACAGAAATAAATCGTATAAGGCCACTACAGTAATGAAAAGGCAACAGGACAAGATCAATACCTTAAAGACAGCAGCATAACAAGAACCTCGAACAGCAGAAAGGTGCATAAATTCAGCAAATGTCTTCCAAGTCAAGTGGTGCAGAACCCGCAACATTTGATCATAACTACCAACTGCTAGATATTGGCCACAAGGGGACCATGAAACACTTTTTACACCAAGTCCACTTTCATATGCTTGATACTTGAAAAGGCACCTCCCATCCGGAGAGTAAATTAGAACCTGTATCAAATTAGAAAAATTAGTAGCTATTTCACCTCTCAGCTGAGAATGAGTGTTCACTTAAGTAGCTACATTTATGTGATAATGTGATGTCTACATGAACTGATAAATCGTGCAACACAAGATCGCGTAATTGATGTGTTTGATGGCAGGCTCAATATAGAGTTCATTTAAATAGATTACTTGTGGTTTTGGCTATGCAGGTGATCAATCCCAAAAATGCTTGCAATGAATGCCTAACAATACGGCTAAGTGTACTAATAAATTTTAATTCTCTCTTGAATTGGAATATCAGAAACAACGCAAGGTTGAAGCACTACAGCAAATGACGTTCACCACCTTATATTCTAGAGAAGAATCCCATGCCACTATGGCACTATCATCAGGAGACCATTCAATAT
>JAOQMM010000006.1:21141292-21159095 GCA_027563515.1 Erythroxylum platyclados
GATTTAGGTGTGATGGTCTGCTATTAGGTTGCGCTCAAAATGCCCAATTGCTTTTACTTGAGACAGGAGACTATCTTATAAACCAGCATCTATACTCCCTACTGTCCTACTTATTTCTTTCTCTTTTTTCAATGTAATTTTCTACCAAGAGAATCACCATTTTAGATTTCCTCAAGTCTTCTATTGTATTCCAATTCTTCAAATCCAAATAGTCATATTTTTTCTGCTTACTTTATCGTGTTTCCTAGGGGAGAGGGGTGTAAGGGGATTTGCTGGGCGAATGTGGTCTTGTGGAAGGAGTGCAGGCATTAGGCTACTATCTCAGCCTGTTGGAGTATCAAATTATTGCTTTGCTCATGTGGTTCTAAATAGTAACAAAATATTTCTTTGCTCATGTGGTTCTAAATAGTAACAAAATATAGGAGAGCATTTAATGGCATTTTGAGTATTCTTCCAATATCATACCACAAAAAAAAATATATTCTTACAATATCATTCTTCTGCCCAGGTCATTATTTGTACCTTACTTCAAATACTTACTTGAGGCTTGTGTCAAGCATCTTACTGATACTGGAGGTGCCTGTATTACTGGTTTGGTTCGGAAGAAGAAGAAAGCCAAGATTCAGGAGGCAGGAAGTGATAATATAGAGGGAAACGGCATTGTATCAGTAAAAAGCTGGCATCTAAGGGCATTAGTCATATCAGCCTTACATAAATGTTTTTTGCACGACACTGGAAACCTGAAGTTCCTTGACTCCTCAACTTTCCAGGTTTGTGATTTGTAATTTATAGTCTAGCTGATATATTGTGTTTACTTTTCATCATTGAATCATTTAACAAATAAAAGTTTGTCTGCATCTTAAAATCAATCTTTATAGCCTGGCAAAAATCATCCAAAGAATTATTGCTTCCAACTAATCCTTATTTTTTCAGATTTTTTTGAACATTATGTTCTCATTGGTGTTATTTGCTAGTTACAGATTTAAGGTTTTAGAAATATATCAAATGAATGGGCTTGCAAAATTGACCAATTCCCCCTTTCACTACTGGCTATTTCCCTTCCATTTTTCTTGAATGCTAGACGCAAGAATTTACACCAATTTAGAGAGTGGTTAAATTCTTTTGGGATGATGAGTGCAAGTTTCTTTGTCTTGGGTAGCTAGTGGTTTAACCTTACTAAATTTGTTTACACAATTTGGTACATGGCATCTATCTGCTGGAAGTAAGAAAGTTGGTTTGGACTGCACGCAGTTGTTATTTCTATCGTGTTAATGTATTTTCTATGAACTCTTCTCATATGAATCCTATGCCAATTATATGTAGTTGGTTAATTTCTTAATTTTATCATACTATCATGCCTTACAGGTTCTTCTGAAACCCATCGTGTTACAACTTAACATAGAAACTCCGACGTCCCTGGAAGACCATCCAGAGATTCCATCTGTCCAGGAAGTTGATGAATTGTTAGTTTTGTGCATTGGTCAAATGGCTGTGACTGCGGGAACTGACCTCCTGTGGAAGCCCCTGAACCACGAGGTAAGAATGAGAATTTTTGTACAATGATGATAACAAGGAAGTAAATTGAATTGTTAAATAATGCAATAACAATAATAATCACAACTCTGCTGGCACTTTTGCACGCATTTTGTGGAATGTTGCAGGTATTGTTGCAAACACGGAGTGAGAAGATGCGATCACGAATTTTAGGATTAAGAATTGTTAAGTACCTTCTAGATAATCTAAAAGAAGAGTATTTGGTACTACTACCGGAGACCATCCCATTCCTTGGTGAATTACTGGAGGATGCAGAGTTATCTGTCAAATCCCTTGCTCAGGATATTCTGAAGGAAATGGAATCCCTGAGTGGTGAATCTCTTAGGCAATATCTGATGTAGTTTCCATTTCTGATACTTCCATTTAAGTTATCTCTGTCAAGAGCACGGTTCGTAGCCTAGTTGAAGATCACCGGACAACATTTGTTTCTCCTCGTCCAGGGTTCGAACATGTGGGCAGATTCCAAGGGGTTGGGGAAATTGCCCCAATTTGGTTCCATTTGAAACGATAATCATACCCTCAGTTGAATGTAAATTGTGTAACTTAAGCTTATAGAATAGAAGAGTTGGGAGTTTATCAGTCAGCCAAAATTTTGGGAGGTTTCTTGAGGTGAGCTTGCAGGATATGAGGACAATGACCCCTGTTCATGATGATACATCTGAGTCGAGATAGTCGTGTGTTTTTGTAATCAGAAGCTTTCATGTACATAACAGAATTTTGTTCCATTTCGTTTTAAACCAACTGATCAGCCATTATCATGCAGAAGAAGATTCGTTCGCACATTTATCTTCAAAGTTAAAAGAGGTTTTGCGGTGTTTCTCTTGTAACTTGAGCATGAACCTGTTGATCTATTCCGAGATAACTTGCTCTTGTTTATTACATGACTTCGAACTCAGCTTTTTTGAGGCCGGACTGAGTTAGATTAAAATGATAAAAAAATAGATAATTAATCTGTCTATCAGAAAATATTTAGATACGTTGCAATTTAATATTGTTCTCTTTAATACCATAACACTAATTGTAACTGTAACAATAAGTTCTACTATCGTATGTACCGAGAATAAATTATGATCATGTCAATACAACTGAATTGAACATTAAAATTTGAGATTGTTATCATACAAACATAATTTAAGTGAACGATAGGCTTTGGATCCAGTGGTTGATCCGTTTGGATGCTCTAATACAGTTTTCTTCCTTAGCTCTGGTTATGCCCATGGATATTCTAGTTCTAGGTGCTTCTCCTAGACTGCTCCAAGGACTGTTATCTTCTTCATAAATTATTCTTCCTCCCGTGGAATTAGGTAGGGTTGGTACTGAGTTGGTCGGGTCTGTTGTCGGTTCATCTAGCCCAACTGCCCAACCTTCTCATGAGGTGATGTAAGTTTAATCCAAAGTTCTGTCATATTTGAGTTATGAGGCCCAAGTCTAGTAAGGGACAAGAACTTCAGACTTGGAAGTCTCCATGCAAATGCAGGATTTATGCTTTTCCAGGGTGGAGGGTTGCTAGGAAGCTGCTCTTGCCTTGCTTTTCCGTTCTTTCCTAAGACATGAAATAATATGGTCAATGAATTCTACAGTACGAAGTTTCTAGGAGATTTTAATTATTTGAAATTATTAAAAAAGTATTTTATAATGTTAGAGATTGCTACAAGTCCACTTCTCTTAGAAATTTCAGGTTCTTGTCCCCCTGAAATTGCTAGGTTCTTGTACCCCTGAAATTACTAAGAGGTCGCCTTCCCTCCTCTTGTCATGTTTCATGTAATAACATTCAACTAAATTGATGTTTCCCTCAAGTCTTGCGTACCCATTACCCCATTCCAGTCTAGTCAACTAAACTCTGTTTGAAATTCAGCTCCAGGAAATGTCTTACTAGTTTATTGAGCCAGAAAAACCCCAAATATATTTGATATAGCTTCATTTTTTTTTGGTGTTGTGATTATCGCGGAGACCTTGTTGCTGAGGCAAAATGAGGACCTGGACGCGCGCAAACGATGGTCTAAAGAATCTCGAAAATGATAATAACCATGAATTTGAAGATTGGCATATATGCTCTTCTGCAACTTTGGCAGAAGATGTGTTTCAGTTCCAAGATACATGGAACGAAGGCTTTTACCAACCTCCATTAAAAAGCTTGGATCTTTTATGTTCTAAGGAAACACAGAGACTTCGACCATGTCCGTTCTCTTTGCTCGCTGTGGCTGAGGAAGGCAGATTTGGAGACATGAGAGAACTGCTGAAGGAACTGCCTGTGTCTTCTATGAAGAAAACACCAAGAGGTGATACTGCTCTCCACTTGGCAGCTATGCATGGCAATCTTGAAGCTGTCAGAGCCATAATTAACAGTCAAGACGTCGGTGGCAATACAACTGTGCACCTTGCCAGCTCCAGGAAACAATTTCAAGTACTTATATGGATTCTGCACTTTGTTATTTCGTTTCGATCATAAGTGAATCCATGCTTTCTTAGCTTCCATTTCCGTTTCTCGTCTTGCATGTTTATTGCAATAATATAATCATGAAATTGAGAGGAAAGGGCAACAAATTTTGTTCGGATAAATAGATTGGTAATTCATCATGAAATTGTTAAAATCTGACAGCATTTGGTATGGTTCATCAGTGTTTTCAACTTAAAGCTGTTGGCTTAGGTTTAGTAATGGATCAGTATCATAGCTTCTTTGTTGCTAAACTCATAATTTAGTCTCAGTAACTAGATCTCAGTTTTGTTTAAACATGGTAGAGTCATTTACTGAGTAAAATATTTGAATTTGATCGTGATACCTGGAAATCAGAGATGGTTATTTTCTGCAGCAAAACCAGCAAATGTCACAAATTTTTATTTCTTTCCTTGAACGGGAAGAATTATCAATGAAGGATATCGAGTGCGGATAAAGTTATCATAATTTTAATTTGGTTTTTCTGGATTATCATGCACGATGTCAAGTGCCCTCTAATTTTCTGATACCAAGTTATACAGACGCTAAAGCTGCTGGAGGAAGAGAGTCCTAATTATGATGGCCTTGTGGAGGTCAATGCCAAGAATGGTGGTGGTTTCACTACTCTGGATATTTCAGAGGTCCTTCCTGAAGATGGATACACAAACAGAATTATGAATCGAGCAGGAGGCTTAAGATGGAGAGACATAGCAGAACAAAAGCACCGACCATTACCTTTACAGGCTATCAGGTTGAGGTCTCTGAAGAGCAGTTCTGATGCAGTACTAGTGACGGCGACTTTGCTGGCTATGATAACTTTTCAATTGGCTTTAAGACCCCCAGAAGGTTTTATTCAAACTTACCAATCCAAAAGTGAAGAGCAAAATGACATAATGACCAATCATCTGTTCTTTCTATTCAATTCAGTTTCCTTTTTCACATCACTGGCCGTAATCAGTATTCTGATGCATGACCTTCCCTTCAAACTGTGGCTGCACATTCTAATGTTATCGGCCGTGGGAGCTTTTATTTGCGGAATAATTGCCAATTCACCTCAGGACCTTGTGATGGTGCTCTGGATAGCAACTATTGTCTCCTTCATCTGTTTGGCTTCACACACAATGTTGTTAAAGTACATTAGAGCAGCATATACTCGTGTGTCGTCAGTTCTTGGATAACGTGTGCTAAGAGCTTGTCACACTTACCAAGAATATCGATGCATAATGTGTACGACGTGCCATGAATAATGCAACTTTTTATAGTTTTTTTTTTCCATTTTCTGTTTCAGAATGTTTGAAATTTAAGATTGTTAATTTATGGCCAATCGGATAATTGCAATTTGATGTATAATATTATTATTTAATTAATAAAGGGGTTTTTCATCTTTATATTGTATGTTAATTACATTTGATATTTTAATATTAAAGGTAAAATCTCTAAAATAATTAGTCTATAATTGAAATTATGATAAGATTATAATTATGAGATTTAATTTACGTTTATGTATTATTCTTAAAAGTTTCTAGTTGTAGTTTCATTAAGACGAGATATTGAAGAAGCAGTAAAACTGATACACATTATGTTTCTTTTTTATGAAGAAAGTAATTGATTTCGTAAATTAAAATATAAAGATACTTAAACTAATGTATGTGTTCTTATTAGAGAATAAATTATTGAACTAACCTGACTATGACGATCTCAAATGGAATATTACTTATGTGTTTGTGAATTTCCTCACAATAATTGTTGTATAATTGAAATTATCAAGATATCTCATGTGGAAATTATTGTGTTTTGATGCTACTTATGAATTATCCTAGGATAATTCTGTCGGTAGTACTTGAATGCAGTATGAACCATATGAAGATACTTGAGTAAGTCAATAAAAGATTCGTTATTCTAAAGTAATTAGAGAGAATATTTTATTGTTCTTGATTAATAATGACTTATAGAATTTTTGGCCAGAGTAAATTGATATTTAAAAAGAAGTTTTCAAATCTCAATTATAAATCAACTACTAATTAGCAAGAATGAACATGATTAAATACAAAAGAGTAGACAATATATTCATACTCTGTCTAATTGGAACATTGAATGATAAAATGATTAAATTATATATCATAATCATGCATAAATAACTTTTGTTTATCTACTTCTAATTATGAATTGGAATTAGAATTTATAATCATTGACAATATATTAGGAACCTAATGGTTCACACATATAGAGCAATTTAAAAGAAAAAAATCAATTTCAATTAAGTTGGACTTAATTATAAAGTTTAAGAAACTTTAGGGATTAAACAAGAGATATATAATTTTATTAAAATTAAATTAATTATAATTAGAGTTATACTAATTATAACTGATGTATTTAATTTAATTAGAAATTGATATAATTATAAAGTTTG
This sequence comes from Erythroxylum platyclados, assembly GCA_027563515.1. Taxonomy (NCBI): domain Eukaryota; kingdom Viridiplantae; phylum Streptophyta; class Magnoliopsida; order Malpighiales; family Erythroxylaceae; genus Erythroxylum; species Erythroxylum platyclados. The sequence continues at coordinate 21,147,691 of JAOQMM010000006.1, forward strand.
AGAAATTTTAGGAATCAAATATGAGATATTTGATTTTATTAAAATTAAATTAATTATAATTAGAGTTTGATTTTAATTATAATTGAGGTATTTAATTTTAATATAAATTTAAAAAACTTGACACTTTTCCTATAAATACGAAATTAACATAAAGGAGCTATCATTTCTGCTTTTTCTTCTCAAGAGTTGAGAATCTGCTTTGTGGATACTATTAAAGGTTAGAGAAGTGAACAAGTCGTAGTTGACACATTAAAAAGCTTTCGAAGGGATTTCAACTAGAAAATCCAATTAGGCATGATTTCTTATTTTATGATTCAATTTAGTTATTCAAGTTATTTAATTATCGAGGTTCGATCAGAAAGCGTAAAAATTTTATTTTTTCTTTGCACTCATGATTCGATCTCGGTTGGTTAAAAAAAAGTTTGCAATATCCCAGAATGAAGCTTAAAATTCCTAAGTTCTTTTCGAGTGTATTATTTCATAAATTTGATTTCCTTTTCTTTCATTCTCGTGGCCACTATTTTCTGGATACAATTGTTTAAGTATAAGAAGTACCTCACAAATTATATGCTTATGGTAAATGATCCAACGATTCAAACCCAAATGACATATTCGATTTAAGTGGCACTTACAATATGTATCAATCTTGATCAATCATGTTCTTTAAGGTAGAACTTAGTCATAATACTCTTCTATTGCAAGTAAAATCTTAACTTTTTGGATTGAAAGGCAATCACTTGAACACCTTTGAGAACACGATCATGTTTCAAGGCTTATTTTTATTTGAAAAATATAGATGAAGACATGAGTTAAAATATATGTACATTGACTTTGCGAAAGCTATTTTAAAGAGAAATATGATTTGAGATACGACCATGTCTGAGGCCATATCTGTTAGATTTTAGGGAAATGAGAAGAGAAGAGAAGGTTAGAAGGATTTGTAAAAAGAGCTTTATTGCTTTAGCTTGCACTATGCTTACAATTATTTTCTTCTTATTGGAGATATGATTCAAAAACTGTTGTAGGAGATATGATTCCAAATCTGTTGGAGAAAAATCTACAACAAACTCTCAAATCAGTTAATTAGTTAGCTGGTTAATTGGAGATTTTTAGTGTTTTAGTTAGCAAGAATATCTGTTAGTAGCATAACTTTTTGGATTCAGTTAGTTATTTGTTAGACTATAAATTAGCATCCTAATGTGTATTGATAGTGCATTGGAGTAAAAGAGCGTATGTCCTCTGTTTCTTTAAAAATATGCAGAATTCATGTTTCTTTCGTTTTGTTTTTTTGCAGCAATAGTTTCTTTTAAACCAACATTTGGTATCAGAGCTCCTCATGATCTTAAGGGGCTTGTGAGTGTTCGAGAGATAGCAGAAGCATGGCGTCCAACAATACATCTGCTCTTTCACCTCCAATTTTTAATGGTGAGAATTATCAAATTTGGGCAATCAGAATGAAAGCTCATTTGAGAGGTATTAGCTTGTGGCAGTGGGTTGAAGGTGAAAGGCAAATAATACCTCTAGAAATAATCCAACACTCAATCAAATTAGGGCTCATGAAGATGAAGAAGCCAAAACTCCAAGAACTTTATCTCAAAATTAATGCTGCTGTCTCTGAATAAAATTTTCCAAGAATTATGGGTTGTGAAACAATCAGGGAAGCTTGGGACACACTGAAAGAACTCTATCATGACAACGATAAAACAAGGTGGATGTAAGTGTTAAATCTTAAAAGAGATTTTGAGATTCTAAGAATGGAAGAAAAAGAGGCTCTACAAAAGTTTTCTGACAAGCTAATGATGGTGGTAAATAAAATTAGATTGATAGGAAAAGAGTTACCTGATAGTAGGATTGTAGAGAAAGTGCTTGTAAGTTTGCTCGAAAGATTTGAGACAAAAATTTCAATTGTAGAGGATTTAAGAGAAATCAATCAAATTACCTTACCTGAATTAGTCAATGCCCTGCATGCTCAGGCGCAAAGACGAATGTTAAGAAAAGAAGGAACTCAACAGGTAGTTAAGGAGGGTTATCTAGCAAAGGCCTCAACTTCAAAAGGAAAAGCTCAATCTCAATATGGTATTTGTAAGATGCTTGGTTATGATGAAGACAATTGTTGGCATAAGGGAAAGCCTCAGTGTTTCAAGTGCAAGAAGTTCAGGCGTATACAAAGGAATTGCAAAAATAAGACTAAAGAAAGTGTTAGTTTGACACATGTTACTGAAGAAGAAGAAAAACTGCTTTAATATTAATAAGAAGTGCACCAAGAAGAAGCTTTTTGGAGAGAAGTGCTCTAACCATTGAAGGGTGATAGGAAGTACATCATCAGGTGCAAGGAGTCTATGATTTTGAATCAAGGGAGAGTGTTTGGAGATATGATTAAAAACTATTGTAGGAGATATGATTCCAAATCAGTTGGAGAAAAATACTGCAATAAACTCTGAAACCATTTGATTAGTTAACTAGTTAATTGGAGATTTTTTGTGTTTTTAGTTAGCAAGAATATCTGTTAGTAGCATAACTTTCTGGATTTAGTTAGTTATTTGTTAGCCTATAAATTAGCATCCTAACGTGTATTGATAGTGCATCTTTTACTAAAAGAGCATCTATCCTTTGTATCTTTAAAAATATGAAGAATTCTTATTTTTTTTGTTTTGTACTTTTTACAGCAGTAATTTCTTTTAAAACCAACACTTCTTACTTCAGTGACTTGCATTTCAGGCCTATTGTTAGCCATAGAAATTCAGTGGTGATTTTTAAAATATTCTAGATATTATGCCTAGTATTTATTTTACCTACTAGTTTTATCGTTTTGGATCTAGAATTCATATAAGACATTTCTTCATAATTAAGTGTACACACTTTTTTAGGCTTTCTAGATTAATTTTGTATACACTTTTTAAAACTTTCTAGATTAATTTTCAACACTCCCTCTTAATTTAGAAAAATTTTAGCACTCTAAGCATGTCTCTCAATTTAATGAACTTTTTTTGTTGAGACTGACTTGGAGAATATATCTGCTAATTGGTCATCGATCTTGCAAAATTATATCTTGATCTCTCATTGATCTACAAGCTCTTTGATGAAGTGATGCCTTATCTCAATGTGCTTTGTTCACCCATTAAATATTGGATCCTTTGTTATAGCAATAATTGACATATTGTCACAATGAATTACTGTTGGATCTTCCATGTCTTGTTGTAGATCTTCAAAAACTCTTATGAGTCGTACAACTTCACATGTAGAATTTATTGCAACCATATATTCTATTTCAGTGGAAGATAGTGCAACATTCTTTTGTTTCTTTGATGCCTATGATATTGCTTTAAAGCTAAGCAAGAATACATACCCACTTATGCTTTTTCTACCATCTATGCTTCCAATCCAATCTCTATCTGGATATTCGGTCAAATACCTATTTCTTTATGTTTTATGCAAAATACTGATTTTTTTTGTACCTCTGACATATCTTAGTATCCTCTTGGTTGCCATAAAATGTGCTTTGCTAGGATCACTTATGAATCTAGACACAATACTCACTGTATGTACAATATCTGGTCTCATGTTTATCAAGTAGATTAGTGAACTAGCTAGGCTTCTATATGTTGTTGCATCAACTTTCTCTTGTCTATCATACTTGGATAACTTCTCATTCATTGCTATAGGTGTGGCAAGTTGTTTATAGTCTTTCAGACCAAATTTCTTTTGTAAGTCATCCGCATACTTTTCTTACTAGATAAAGATCCATCTAGGCTCCTGTTTGACTTACATGCCAAGGAAGTATACCATGAGTCCAAGATTGGTCATTTCATACTTTTGCATTATAGCCTTCTTAAACTCTTCTATCATTTTTTGTATTGTTGCTAATGTAAATTAAGTCATCCATATATAGGCATATTATTAGGAAATCACCTCGTATTTTCATATATACTGATGGCTCATTTAGACTTTTGGGGAAGTCATGCTTTATAAGGTATTTGTCAATCTTGCTATCTATATTGAAAGAGCTTGTCTAAGTCCATATAATGCCTTTTTCAACTAATACACTTTGTCTTTTTCCCTTGAATTTCGTATCCTTCTGATTGCTCTATGTAGACTTCTTCTTCAATTTCTCCATTTAGGAAGTCTAATTTTACATCTAATTGATATACTTAAAACTTTAGTTGCGTAATTAAGGCTAACACAGCTCTTATTTTTTTCATGCGAACAACTAGAGCGAATGTCTCGTTGAAGTCAATACATGGCTATTGTGAGTAGCCTTTGGCGACAAGTCGAGCTTTGTGTTTTTAAATGGATCTATCCTCATTGTATTTGACTTTTGCTGGAGTTCCCACGTACCATCTTTCTTAATCATTTTGATTTCCTTGTCCATGGATTTTCTCCAACTTCTTCTTTAGCAGCTTCTTTATATTTTTTAGGTTCTCCAATGAAGAATGCAACATTTATGTATCATGGATTTGGTTTTTAATGCCTTATTGATCTTTGAAGTTGATGCACTTCTTCCTCTGCTTGATTTTTTTGCTTTTTGATGACGTCGACCATATTGTGTTAATGATGGTGAAGGTGTGCTAAGGCTTGGCTCCATATGGTTCTATAACTTCTTCACAAAGCTTGACTCCTTTTGTGGCTTCAGTGTTCCATTGCTAGCTTGCTCTTTCATCAAAGATGACATCTCTTGAAATGATTAGTTATTTTATTTTTGAATTGTATAATCGATAACCTTTTGATTGGTCACTAGAGCTAATGAAGATGCACTTTTCTCCTTTTTCATCTAGTTTTTCTTGATTCTCTTTTAAAATGTGCGAATATGCTACACATCAAATAACTATAAGATGGTCAACAGTTGACTTTCTTTTTAACCATACTTTATAAGGAGTATTGCAATATTAACTACTTCTCCCCACAGATTCTTTGGTAGATTCTTGCCTTGTAGCATTGGTCGAGCCATCTTATTAATGATTTTATTCTTCCTTTCGGTGACATCATTTTGTTGTAGTGTACTTCGAATAATTAGCCCCTTTTTGATGCCTTATACCTTGCAAAAATTGATGAACTTATGATCATTAAATTCTCCCTCACAATCAGTTTTTAAGATTTTGAACGACTGCCCACATTGTTTTTCTACTAGAGCCTTAAACTCTTTGAAGCAAAAGAATGCATCAGATTTTTGTTGGATGAAATACACCCACATCATTCAGGTGCAACTGTCAAGAAAGAGAAGAAAGTATCTTTTACCTCCAACACTAATGGTTCTTAATGGACCTAAAATGTTAGCATGCACCAACTAAAGAGGAGTCTTGGCTCTCCAAGAGTTTTGGAAATGGCATCCTATGCATTTTACCATAAATGCATCCTTCACATAGTTTGTTTTCAGAAGAAATATAAAGAAGCCCAAGTACCATGTTCTTTTGCTTTAGGAGTTTGAGGCCATTGAAATTCAGATGGCCATAACTCAAGTGTCATAATATAGATTCATCTTGTTAATAATGATGCATCTATTGTCATCAAAGATGACCTTATAATCTTTACAAATCAATTGTCTTACACTTAATAGATTTTGAGCAAGGCCTAGCACATAGAAAACATCATGGATATAATTTTGGTTTCCATCTTGGGATCTAATAGCAACAGTATCTTTTCTTTCAACAATAAGTATATTTCCATCACCAAGTGTAATTGGAATTTCACACTTTCATCTAGTTGCACAAAGCAACTTTTGTTTTTTGTCATGTGGTTTGATCAACCACAATCAATGTACCAATCATCCTTTGATTCTTGTGAAGATTACGTAGAGTATACTGTGTGATCAAAAGATTCATTATTTTTTTGAGAAGTTTGCTTCTTCCTTGTATTGGTACTAACAATCTTTTTCATAATGAAGGTGTCTTTTACGCCTTTTGCATTTGTACTGACAATCTTTTCTATCATGATTATTTTTCTTGGACAATTTGCAATAGGAGCTTAATGTATCATTGCTTCCTTGCTTTCTTGTCCACCTAACACAGTTAGTAAATGCTCCTTTTCTTTAAAAACGTTTACCGTGGCTATTTTTCTTATCTCCATTGTTTTTGGAGATATTTTTTTAGGAATGCTTGCTCTAGTGGTTTCTTAAATCTTTTTAATCTAGCTTCATGAGCTTCTAGAGAGCCCATTAATTTCATTTGAGTGAGTGTTGATAAATATTTTAATTATTTTTTGGTAGCCACAAAATGATCATATTTTGCAAGAAGACTTCTTAATATTTTTGTATTATTTTTTTATCTTCTATCATGTCCCCATAACTTCTAATTTGATTAGAGATATTAGAGATACGAGAGAAGAAAGATTGTATTGATTCATCTTCTCACATTAACAGTGTGTCAAAATCTTTCCATAAAGATTGAAGTTTGATGGATATTACCTTATCTATGCCTTTGAACTCAATTTTGATTGTCTCTTATGCCTCTTTTATATTGTTTGCTTACATAATTCTTAGAAATTTCTCCTTATTAACTCCTTGTTGGATGAATAGCAAGGCTTTGGCATCACGTTGCTTATTTTTCCTATATTCCTTTTGTTGTACTTCTGTCGATATAGCCAATTTTTCTTGGCTTATTAGGACTTCATAACCATTCTCTATATCATCCCACAAGTATTGTGAGATGAATAGAGTCTTCATGTGGATGCTCCAATAATTATATGCTTCTTTATTAAAAATAAGAATTAAATTTTGGGTATAGTTGAAGGCTGATAAATTAGGTGAAGCAAGGAAGGCCATTGAGAAGGATCAACATTGATCTGATACTACTATTAGATTTTGGGAACGTGAGAAGGGAAGAGAAGGATTTGTCAAAAGAGCTTTATTATTTTGGCTTGCACTGTGCATAAAATTATTTTCTTTTTACTTTAGTGACTTACATTTTAGGCATATTTATACCCGTAGGAAGGTGGTGACCTCTAAAATATTCTAGATATTTTTCTAATATTTGTTTTACTTCCTAGTTTTTATCATTTTGGACTTAGAATTAATATAAGATATTTCTTTTTAATTAATTACACACACTTTTTTAGGCTTTCTAGATTAATTTTGTACACACTTTTTTTGACTTTCTATATTAATTTTCTTCGCAATTTTCTAGACTTTCTATATTAATTTTAAACAATATCTATGTGTGTGAAGAAGTAAGAAGATCCACGATTTGAGTCATGGGCGTGTCTAAATCTATTTCTATGTTTTAGAAAGAAATAGTAAGATATACGATCTATCCTAGGCTATGTTCGTAACAAATAGCCTTAAATGAAAATGTAATTTTTGATGGATTTCAAGCTCTAGAAGAATTTTAGAACTCATTATAATAATGTTTTAGTTAGGTTAGATTTATTAAAGGGACAAACAAACTCAATTGACCAAATCCAATTAACAATATTTTTATATTTTTGTTTATTTATTTATTCTCTATTCTTATTGCACATATCTTATTTCTCATTTGCTCAACTTTTTTTTGAACCCATCTCTTTTGCTCTAGTACTATTTCAAACTCTTCTGACCAGTTTAATTATTTAAAAAATCCCTCCTTTTGCGTTGATCAGTCTATTAGATTCATTGTCGTTTATGCATCAAACAACTTTTTAAGAGAAAAGGGCTTTCAAAAGATTTAGTGTCTTTTAAGTCAAAATATAAAAGGTTCTTAAATTGTGGTAGTAAATTTAGTGTTTTTAAGTAAAAATATAAAAGGTCTTTGAATTGTAGTGAACAATTTACATATCGAAAGATGCCTCATATAAATGGAGTAACAAATTAGAGGATCCGAAAGAGTGACCAAACTCAGCTTTTCTTTGTGACGTAAAGTTCTATTTTTACTCGGAATAACAAGCAATCATACAAAGCAATTATACTAAAGAAGTTATTTAGAATTATATTAAATTACAAATGATTATAGATTTTTCCTCACTCATAGACAAGTTTTGAGGTAATTAGTTTATCCAATTAATGAAAACATTAGGGAATCCAAAAGCTTTAAATAGATGTAGTATTTAACTCTAATATATTGAATTAAAAGCTTTGTAGAAGTCCAATTTAATGGCATAATTCCTATTAGAGTGTTTCCTTTCATAGCCCTTCAGCAGTTCTCATTCTAAAAGAACATTATCCCCTATTAATCTTCTAGGTATAAGGGCACTTTATAAGAGGTTTCAATATAGTCTTGAGCCTTGATGCAATTATTTTAGAAATTATTTTGTAAATAGTTTTGCAAAAAGATAGCAATATAAAATCCTCAGGGAATTAGGATTTTGAACTTTAGAGATGAGGTAAATATATGTTTTGTTGATTTCCCTCAACATCTTGCCATTGATGAAAAATTCTAAGATTGCCTTAGTTATAAGGTCTTTGATTTGAGGCTATGCTTTTTGAAAGAATAAGTCATTCAAACCATCATGTCCAAGATCTTACCCATATTTCAAATTAATTATTAAGCTTTCATATTATAATTTCCTAACCTTCATAAAATTAGGAGAACCTTCTTCAAATTTATTAACTTATTGTCAACTTGTAATGGATGTGAGGAAGTAAAATTGAAAGATCAGTCTTTGAATGTGCATGGTGTCTTATGAGATCCTCTTTTTCAGTGTTCGATTGACAAACATGTTGCATGACTTCGTCAACATGCTGATGTTATATTTAGACAAAGAATTGACGAAACAAAATTTTCTAGAAAATTAGCTTAAGGCACCAAAATTTTGGAAAATTTTTAAGCTGTAAAATACAACCACATTCATAACCAGGGTGATTAAGGCATTATAATAGCTAAAAAATTCAAGTTCGAGATAAGTTGTAGCTCAGATTATTGTTGGTTTTTTAGTTATCTTAGTTAATACTTATTTGTCCTAATATCATTTTTTGGAGGAATCATATTGCTTCAAATAACTGCCTAAACTTGAGATAAGTTATAGCTGTGAACAATCATGATAGATAGGAAAAACTGTTGGAACTTATCTAAAATTTGATGACTATATATATGTATTATATATTGGAAAACTATTGATTTTTGCCTTGTTCTAGACCTCTTTTAATGTAATATTTATTGTGAGATATCAATAAATATTCCTTACTTATATGTGATCTGATTTTATTTTATTTCTTACTAAAAACATCATAAAAGTAAACGCCCAAAACCTGTTCATTAAAATGTCTCCAAGAGTTACGTGAGACTTGCATTAATTATCTTTTCCAGATTTTGGCACTTTGATTTGTGAGTTTCCTGCAAATATCCTTATACTTATACCCTATCAAACTGAGTTACTTAAGCCTCTAAAATATGGAAATGGAATAGCCTAACACATGTTTGACAAAATAGTTCAATAGAATGCCTAGAAGGTGTTTGACAGAATTACTAGGTAAAATACACAAGTCATCACTTAACTAGCCTCTAAAACACCTATGTGACATGCCCCTTGTTCATATGCATATAAAAGTTGAAAGCAATTAAAGTTGAGCTAAAGACTATAAATTCTTCAACACTTTAGTCAACATCACAAAGATAAGAATAGAGTTTGGAACTGTTCATAATCTTCTACACCAAAGTGTGAAGACGAAAATTTAAGTTGATTTACTACACCAAGACTTTAGAAAATCACGATTACCTGTTTAGACGAAAATCTAGAATTATTTAGCTATATAATAGTGAAAAAAATGCAAATTGTCCTTCAAATCCATGCTCTTTAGAAGAAATAACAATCACAATACTAAAATGCTTGATTGTCAAGGTAACCAAAAGTAGTTAACGGATCTTTAAAAGAAAATTCAAAGGTTTCTGTAGTTAACGGATCTTTAAAAGAAAATTCAAAGGTTTCTTATAAACTAAGAGACTGGACCATTTTCAACCCTCCAAACTTCTTATACTTTACCGTAAGTACCTTAACCCATTTCAAATATCTAAAACCTTTTCTAAAAAGGGTTTTAGAAAGCCATCTTCAACACTAATCCCTCCAAATGTCCATGCCTCTATGGCTTAGGCTCTCACCTAATCAAAGGAACACATCCCAACATTTTTCTCTTTTTTTTTATTTAAGGAAAAATACTCAAGGAACTCAACAAATTATTTGTTACGCTTATCCCCAAGATTTTTAACTCAACATCGTAAGATACTTTCCAAATAAATGAAAAGTGTGCTGCCTACTTTGGTCAAAGAAAAACTATAAGCTTTCGTGGTAAACAAAAATACCGTGACAACATCTTAATCCAAGAAATACTAGCGAACTTCCCAAAAGACAATTCATCCCAAAGGTTCCCACTTAAAATGAGCTTTCAAAAAGCGTTCAACCAATTCCACTGGAAATTTGTGGCTCTTGCCTTGTATTTCTTTACCTTCCTTCCCATTCTAAGTTGAAAAGACATTTAGATACACTACCTTTGCATTAGTGTGACTATCGAAAGGAGATAGTGACACTATGAGACACAAGAAGCTAATTAGCATTGCAATATTGTCACTAACACAAGAAGCTAATTAGCTTTGCATTAGTGTCACTATCTAAATGAGATAGTGACACTGAGACACAAGAAGCTACATTGACACTATGAGCCAAAAGAAGCTAATTACCTTTGCATTAGTGCCACTAAATGAGATAGTGACACTATGAGCCACAAGAAGCTAATTTGCTTTGCATTAGTGTCACTAAATGAGATAGTGACACTATGAGACATAAGAAGCTACAGTGACACTGTGAGACGCAAGAAGCTAAGTAGCTTTGCAATAGTGTCATTAACACAAGAAGCTAATTAGCTTTGCATTAGTGTCACTATCTAAATGAGATAGTGTACACTATGAGACACAAGAAGCTGCAGTGACACTATGAGACACAAGAAGCTAATTGGCTTTGCAATAGTGTCAATAACACAAGAAGCTAATTAGCTTTGCATTAGTGTCACTTTCTAAATGAGATAGTAACACTATGAGACACAAGAAGCTACAGTGACACGATGAGACACAAGTAGCTAATTAGCTTTACATTAGTGTCACTATCTAAATGAGATAGTGACACTATGAGACACAAGAAGCTAATTAGCTTTGCATTAGCGTCACGATCTAGGTTGAGATAGTGACGCTGATGCAAAGCTAATTAGCTTCTTGCGTTGCTGACACTATTGCAAAGCTAATTAGCTTCTTGTGTCTCATAGTGTCACTATCTACGCTGATGCAGCTAATTAGCTTCAACGCATATTGCAAAGCTAATTAGCTTCTTTTTTTTTGAAAAAGGAAAAATGGATTAATGAAAAAAATGAGAGAGTTTTACATAGTAGATAACCAACAAAGGGTAGTACCCTTGATAAGCAAAAAGACAAACTCAAACTAACAGGGCAAGATAGCTATATTAGATACACCATAGGAGATAGTATTATAGGTTTAGTGAGGAGGATAATCTTGTGTTGC
>JAOQMM010000006.1:21172671-21185855 GCA_027563515.1 Erythroxylum platyclados
TATCATGCTCAATAGAGGATATGGATTTGGTATTAGTATATAGATATAAAGTTACCTAATTAATTAATATACTTATTGGTCTATTGTGATGTAGGTCTCACTCCTAATATACATATAAAATGGGAAAGAAAATATCTTAATTAGTGTCATTTACAAGTCATTGGGCTCAATTAACAACCTAGGACTCAGTAGGTTTGTTAATATGGTCCAATTAATCAATTTGACCCTTGATCCCATTCTTACCTAAAATTTATGTGATTTTTAGTTTGTAAGCTGTTAAAAATTTTACATAGTTCTTAAGGAAAAAATTATTAGCACAATTTATAGGATTTTTTTTCAATTTTTTTCTGAAATATATGTAGTTAGAATAGTATCTTCGATGACTAGAATATTCCTCTAATGATTGGAAAATTTTCAATATCATAACTCAACGATTTTTTTTTTACTAAATGAAAGCTCTTGATGATTATAATAACTTTTATAAATGCAAGAAACTCATATTCTCAACCAATCTCAACGAATTGAAGATATTATTTTAGAGTCTTAACCTTCTATTTTCCTCAATCGAAAGCGATACAGGCAAGGACCGATGACAAGACTATAAGCCTTTTGCCCCTAATGTCGAGGAGAGTCTAATGGTAGTGGTGGTGGTCAGCAACACTCACTGGATTTCATTAATAGTAACCTTGAAGGGGGTGAAAATGAAAAATAAGAAAGATAAGGGTCAGGTCTCTTGAATTTGAAGATTAAAGTTTTGGGTAAAAGACATAAGCATCCTATGTAATTTAAGAAATCATAGAAAAACCATGATCTTTAAAATGCTCAAAAAAACTCCTTCTAATTTTCATTTTTTCAAAAAAATCCCTTTTCTTAGATTTTAGATTAAAAAAAATGACAAAACACATTTAATATGAACATCAAACGTAAATTAATTAAATACTATTTATATGATGATTCAATACAACTCTTAAACTCGAACTGAAATAATTAAATTTAACACAAATAAATAATTTATTATAATTATCTTTAATTATTAATTTAAGTTAAACTTAAGTCATTATGGATAGGTTTAGAAGCTGAGTTAGGTATAATATTAGTAACATTTGATTAGTCTATATTTGATATTCATATTATGTGAGGTTCGTCGTTATTTTTTAACCGAAATTTAAGAGAAGTAGTTTTTTTAGAAAATTGAAAACTAAAATGAATTTTCTCAAGAATTTTAAAGATGAGGGGTTTTTTTTTTCAAAGTTTCTTAAATTACAGGAAAAATATATGTATTTTACTCTAAAGTTTAAATTAAGCCTGAACTTTCTACCAACTCTATATTTTCCTTTACATATCAATTTGCAATGATTTAAAAACTGGATCAAACTGGCCTGTTTGATCGGAATAAATATGAACCGATTTAATTTTTTATTCGATTTGTATTTATAATCTTTATGAAAAAAAAAGGTCAGTTAAATAATAAACAGATTGGTTTCTTAAAAAATCAGTTAACTAATAAAATTCAGGATTTGTCCGCTACATATGGGACCCGACACTAACAAAAAGTTTCTTCCTCTCTACAAGTGAAGTCACGTCTTGCACACTAACCCGTATACCTCCTTGTCATTTGACAATCTCCAGTTTTGATAGAATGCAATATTGTTGTAGGGAAGTTTAAATTTTTAAAAGGTATATTTTCGAAATCTTTTCAATGATTTTATTTTTCTTTTCAAGTCTCTCCTCGTAATCTAACTAACAAATTATGTTTTAAAAATTATATTTTTTATATTTTAATTAAAAATTTTGTTTTACATAATTATTATAAAAAAATGAATTACTATTTTTATCCTTAAAAACACTAAATTTATTTAATCTCATTAATAAATTATATTGTCAAATTTTAGATTCGTTATTTATCTTATTATACGTTAATTGAAATTTTTTAAACTATTATTGTTAAAAAATAATTATTATTTTATCATAAATTTGTTTAATAAATTGAATTATTAATTAGTATATATAAGTAATTTTACTTAAGATAATTTAAGAATATATTAAAAAATAATATTTAAACTATAAAGAAGTATATTTAAAGAACGATAAAAAAGAAGTTAGAATAAAGTTTGAGTCATTTTTATTGACTTTCTCTGAACATAATTCAACTTTTATGAGTCTTTAAATAAATGATAATATAGAAATAAATTTATTATTATTATTTTAACATTTATGTTAGATTCAATATTAGTTTAAATTATTATATTTTTATTATGTTGTTATATATTTTATTTTATACTATATTTTTGCTTATTCTTATAATTTTTACTTTTTATTTATTATATATCGATTTTATAATGATTTAATATCGGTTAAACTTTTATATCTTTAAACTTTTTCTTTGATCGTTTCAATGCCCAGTTCAGTTTTTAAAACATTGAAAATTTGTCCAATAAACATTTCTTGCAATGTTAAAGTATTAAAATTATACAAACAATTCTAGTTGATCCGACAAACAATTTTTCCATATACAATCTTCTTAAATTTCTTATGAAATAGAAGTACTTCACCAAAAATTATGCAAATATACAAGTGATAGAACTTCTATAAATGAGCTTATATGGATATAAATAGAATAGGTGTTCAAAAATTGTTATATATTGAAAAATTATTATTTCTATTACTGTAAACTAAGATTTTGAATTGCAAATTATTAAATACACTTATAGTTGACGAAGGGCATAAATTTTTTATAAGCTTGAATTTAACTTAAAGAAATCGAACCAATTTTCATATTAAAATTTGATTTTAAGTCTATTCAAATTAAATTTTAAATTTATATTATAATTTTTTATCAAAGTTTGAATCTTATGTAAAATTGAATAGAAATTAATTTTATTTGATGACTTCAAATTAGCTTGGATATAGTTGATCCAAAATTTTTTGCCAACTCTAGTTAAATTGCAAAAGCAAATACAAGATATAGGTATAATCAAGAATAGTACAAACAAAATTACGAAAAATTACCTTAAGAGCCTAGCACAAACCATGGCATAAGAGTATATTCGTAAGCATCCTAGTATCCTTGATATTCACGCGTTGGGTTTGGCACTTGAATCAACTTCTTCGTTCACACTCAATGTAGTTTCCAGGAAACAGACATAGTGATGTTGACAATCAGTAAGACCGCGTTAAGAATCGGAGATGCATGGACAGACCACTATCGCTGCAATTTCTAGGTCTTTTACATGTTGAATATAAGCATAATTAACTCTTTTCTTTCCCCGTTCCATCAAGAACGACAAGTCTCCAGTTTCTAATTTATAATGACCACCCAACTCATATCCTTTACGTTGGTGGTGGTTGGAAAGTTTTCTGTGTGTTTCCATGAAAAAGAAAAGAAGAAAAATGCATTTGTAGATTTGGAAGACTGTTGATATTCAAGTATATATTTGCAGTTTTAATTGAGTTTCTCTCTAAGTTTTCTTGCAACATCCTTAGGAACAGACCCGGAGAAATATGAAGACGTCCCAAGATTCATGTCAAGTTTCTTGCGAAGTTTCAGACTATTGAAACCATTTCTGCCCTTTGACCCTTTAAATCCGGCAGCAGAATTTGGATTTTGATAAGCCACAAGGCTGCTTGTCTTTTTATAACCCAAACGGAATTAAGCCTAAGGTATCTTAAAAACTTTTGGCTATGATTTTAAAAATGTAGTTAATAGTATTTAATTACGAAAAAAATGTGCCAAAAATTATTGACAATTATTTCTAAAAACGTTGCTTATAATTTTTAATTACGAGAATTTGGCAATACTTTAAGTGACGAAATAGAAGCGTTGCTAAAAACTATATACGACATTATTTAAACATTTATTTATAATTTTTTTGGTAGCCAAATATCGACTTTGTTGTAGGCATATAGCAAACATTCTGAAACAAAAAACTAAAAAAAGTAACATAATTCATGGCACATCGTACACATCATGCATCGATATTTTTGACAAGTGTGACAAGCTCTTTGCACACATTGTTGATAACTGAGGACACACGAGTACTGTAGGCTGCTCTAATGTACTTGAACAACATTGAGTGTGAAGCCAAACAGATGAAGGAGACAATAGTTGCTATCCAGAGCACCATCACAAGGTCCTGAGGTGAATTGGCAATTATTCCGCAAACAAAAGCTCCAACGGACGATAACATCAGAATGTGCAGCCACGGTTTGAAAGGAAGGTCTTGAATCAGAATAGTGATTACGGCCAGTGATGTGAAAAAGGAAACTGAATTGAACAGAAAGAACAGATGATTGATCATTACGTCATTTTTCTCTTCACTTTTGGATTGATAAGTTTGAATAAAACCTTCTGGGGGTCTTAAAGCCAATTGAAAATTTATTATAGCTAGCAAAGTCGCCGTCACAAGTACTGCATCATGAGACATGCTCTTCAGAGACCTCAACCTGATAGTCTGTAAAGGTAATGGTTGGTGCTTTTGTTCTGCTATGTCTCTCCCTCTTCGATTCATAATTGTGTTTGTGTATCCATCTGAAATATCCAGAGCAGTGAAACCACCATCATTCCTGGCATTGAGCTCCACAAGGCCATGATAATTAGGACTCTCTTCCACCGGCAGCTTTAAAGTCTGTAACTTGGTGTTATAAAATTAGAGGGCACTTGACATCGTGCATGATTGCAATCAAAATGTAAGACGAGAAAAGAAAATGGAAGCTAAGGAAGCATGGAATTCATATAAGATCAAAATGAAATAAAGAAATGCAGAATCCTTATAAGTACTTGAAGTTGGTTTCTGGGGGTGGCAAGGTGCAGAGTTGTATTGCCACCGAAGTCCTGACTGTTAATTATGGCTCTGACAGCTTCAAGATTGCCATGCATAGCTGCCAAGTGAAGAGCTGTATCGCCTCTTGGTGTTTTCTCCATAGCCGAGACAGACAATTCCTTCAGCAGTGCTCTAATGTCTCCAAATCTGCCTTCCTCAGCCACAGCGAGCAAAGAAAATGGACATGGTCGAAGTCTGAGTGCTTCCTTAAGACATAAAAGATCCAGGCTTTTCAATGGAGGTTGGTAACAGTCTTCATTCCATGTATCTTGGAACTTAAACAGATCTTCTGCTAAAGTTGCAGAAGAGCATATATGGTAATCTTCAAGTTCATGGTTGTTATCATTTTCTAGATTCCTTAGACCATTGTATGCCCATCTACAGGTACTCATTTTGCCTCAACAACGTCTCTGTGAATCACAACACCAAAAAACAGAAGCTATATCAAATATATTTTGGGGTTTTTCCGGCTCAAGAAACTGGTAAGAAATTTCCTGAAGATGAATGTGAAACAGAGTTTAGTTGACTAGAACTGGAATGGAGAAATGGGTACGCAAGACTTGGGGGAAACATCAATTGAGTTGGAAGAGAGTGGAGCCAAGAGACTTCGTAGAAACTAAAAAGTCAAGTCTCCACCAAATTAAAGAAGAGAAAAGGAAGGCAACGGCAATTTCCTACCGACTCCACTTGGAAAAGCATAAAACTTGGATTGAGATTTCCAAGCATGAACCTTTTATTCAAGTTCCGTCAAATTTCAGTTTCTTTAAAAAACTTAAGTTTATTAAAAAAATAAAAGTTTAAAATGAGACATGAGACATGAGTATCCCTTAATCCAATTTTGTCTAATACTGGAATACAAACGTAAATCTAATTTAATTTAATTCGGAAATAAAACACTACAATTATTTTTAATAATTTGTAATTAAACTATAATAACATATTTAATTAAGGGATAACATATTTACAAGTATTTAACTTTTTAAGATTTTTAATTCATTATCAAACTTTCTAAAGTTTTGATTAACTTTTAAAATTTATATAAATTAAGTTAAAATTTGTTTTTACCGATATGGCTAATAGATGAACTTAATATTTAATAGATATGTAATATTAATAAAAAATAATATTTTAATAAGATTTATATAAATTTAAAAAATTAGTCATTAAATTGAAACTTTTAAAAATTTGATACTAAATTTTAAAAAATTTTAAAAATTAAACACTTTTAAATCTGTTATCTCTTGAATAATATCGTACAAGTTACAAAAGGTAAGATAATTAGAAAATTGCACCAAAAATAGTTGGAGAAATTGATTTGTTCGGATTACCATCTAAACAACCGAAAGCCTTGCATTATTTAGCTTACTATTAATGATATTATTTCAACTTTAAATTGCAGGTCTCGTTTTTTTATTACTAAATTAATTAACTCGTTCAAACTTCACCTACATTTCTTTGTCAATCATACGTTGTCTAGCGCTTCAAAAGATATAGTTTTGCGATCCACAAGACAAGACATATATGCAGTTTCAGACTGTTCAAAGTATAGACATATGATCTCACAATAAATAAGACACAAACATACAGATAAAGGTAAAAGATATAATTTAAACTTCAACGTTTTTATTAAAATATATCTTATAACCTTAACGTTTTAATTTAATCTTAATATTTTTAAAATATTTAAAATAGACTTTAATGGATAGAAAATCTAGCTGAGTTAAACATTTGTGTGGTTGCATTTTTTATATTTTTAAAAATCTTTTGACAGATTCCACTATCATCTATAGAGTATATTATGTCATATAGATATCATCAATAAATTTTCTAGAAATAAATTATTAACTTTATTTTTTAAAATATGTTGGAAAGGTTTAATTCTATTAAATTTCCCATATATTGAAAATCTATTTTAAACATTTTAAAAATATTAGGCTTGAACTTGAACACTTTGAAAGCTTAAGTTGTATTAGTAAAGATCCTAAACAATGTTTTAAAAATTGGATTAGAAGTTAAACCAGTAAGAAAAGAGGTTTAAAGTATAAAATGTTCAATTGATATTAAACAATCATAAAATCAGTTAAATATTTAATAAAATTAAAGAATTTGAAATATGATTGATGGAGAGTGTCATTACCTCTCAAAAACTTAGAAGTTTAATTAAAAAATCACACTATGAAAGAAAAATTAATTAGTTTATAAAAACTGATCAATTAATTAATAAACTAATTAATTTTTAACAACAAAGGTTATTAAAATAAATCGAATGAAACAGTTAAAAATTAAATTAAAAAATTGGTTAGTTCAATATTTATAGAGTTGAATCGGCTCAATAATTCAATTTTTTAACCACTGATCTTATGATTGAAATTGCGCTTTTGGCATACAGATCAATAGACTCGTGTTCGATAAGAAACAGACATATAACCTAACAATCTCACGCTCAACTTGATGCGTAATCAAAAACACATAATCTCCCACTCCATAAAATGTATAGTCTCAAACATGTGATTTTGCTTTCTCAACAAATCACAAATATGCAATCTTATGCTTGACAATTAGCAAATCTGCAAACATATGGCCCAGGTTTAAAGACGGAGAGTTGCAAACATGTAGTTGTGATTGACAAGTCTTAGACTTGTACACTATGATGTCATGATAAACGAAATAAAAAAAGTACAATCAAAATTGTAAGGAAATTGAGCCTGACTCTAACTCCGTGTGCGGCAAAATAATTATGAAAGTTTTTGTATTTGATTTTTCGAAAATCAAGATCACTTAAATTATATAAAATGATTAACACATATATCATAATAAAGCAAAAATCATAATTTGTACTTTATTATAAAGCTTAATCATATTATTGTCGTATCTTTCAAACTATTTTTGAAATATAGCTCATCTTAACCACTGTAGTCGCACAACTGTCTAACCTCTAACAATATCCCTAGAATAAATTAAGAGAACTCTACAACTGTTGCAGGGAAAGTCAGACAAGAAGTGCTAGCTCCTTTAGAGCTTAAGCCTATTTATAAGAGGTTCTGGATATTTTAGTAATTTAATTAAGTTAAAATTTAATTTCAATTAAACTTTAATTAGAATTACAAATAATTCCAATTAAATATCAGTTATATCCAAAAAAATCCAATATCTCATATTGATCATTATTATTAGATATCTCATATTTAATCATAAATTTTCTCAAACTTTATAATCAAATTTAACTTGATTAAAATATTTTTTCTCTCTTTAACTCATTCTTTGTATGTGATCCATTAGGTTCTCAAATATAACTAAGTCTTCCTCGAAGCATCATCAATAAATGTAACAAAATATTTGTTACCTCTCTCCTCCTCAAATAAACATCTTAATACATCAGCTCTAATATCTCCGTCTTCCTTGTAGATCTTCTCTTTAAAAAGACTTTATGCTGCTTTTCTGCCAAACAATGATCACAAAGATTAAGCAATAGGATGTTCGTGACTGAGATAAAGGATTCACCAGTTAGTAACTTTAATCCTTCCTACTCTTGTGCCCCAATATTTGATGTCACAAATTTGGAAAAGTTTCCTCTTCAATTATGTATACTTTTCCACCACCATACAACTTTAGGTGTGACCTGTATAATGTGCAAGGTAACTCTCCTCGAGCAACAATCATTCCTCCCTTAGACAATTTCCACTTCCTATCCTTAAAAGTGTACTAGAATTCTTCTTGATCTAATACATTTACCGATAACAAATTTAGTCTTAAATGAGATGTGTTGTACATCTCTTAAGGTTACTAAGCATCAAACGTTTGTTTGAACTCAAATATTACCCATACCAACAATCTTGGCGGAACTTTGATTTCTCATCTTTATGTTACCAACGTCTCTGCTCTTGTAGTTTGAAAATTACTCTACCTTCGGAGCCCAATGATTTGAAGCTCTTGTGTCAATCAGCCACTTAGAACTAGAATTATTGATATGGAGGCATTCACTTGTCGCACAAACTAGGGACACCTCGTCATCCGTGATTGTAGCAGTTGCAGTTGTATTTTTGCCATATCCATTATTTTGATGATATTGTTTTTTATGATCCCTCTTCCGCTTATAGTAGAATCTCTTAATGTGTACTCGTTTGTCACAATAGTGGTATGTCTTCACCTCTTTGTCACCTTTCGATTTTGATCGATTCTTAGACTTACCATGTCCTTTGAGACCTTTGCTCTTGCTCCTTCCCCTGCTTTCTACCATGAAAGCCTGCACGTTGTCAACTCCCATCTCTTTTTTTTTCTGATTTCTTCATTGAACATACTCTCTTTGATTACATTTAAAGAAAGCACACGTTCAGAAGCTGAATTGCTAATTGTCATCACCGACGTCTCCTAACTATCTGGTAGCTAACTCAGTAGGAACAAGGCTTGAAGCTCATCATCAAGAATGATCTTCATCTTATTGATTATATCCTGAAAAATCACTCAAATGCTTCGACATATATTTCTCAACTTTTAGCTTCAAGTTTACTAGCCTTTTAATCATAGAGGCCTTGTTATAGGCAATATTCCTTTTATAGAGATCTTTTAGCTTTTTTCACAACTCAAAAGGCTCTGTTTTTTTAGACGGTTGAATATGCCAATATCAATCCATTATCGAATCATGCCTAGAGTTTTTCGCTTCATCTTTTCCCATTCTCTATCTAACTCTTCTTAAGTTTTGAAGGAACATCATCCTTCACACCAATCAAAGAGATCCTTGTAATACAAAAGGTTCTCCATCATAAGCCTCCAAATAGAGTAGTTTGTTGATGTCAAGTTGACCATATAGTAGTTTCCACCTTCCATCACAATAGCTCTTATACTACTTATTGGGAGACAATAACACAACTCTCTAAAAAATTAACCAAAGATCAACAACAAAGCACTCTTTAACTTTCACCAGCAAATCAGTATGACAATAAGAAACTTAATAACGAAGCAAACACCAAGATTTACATGAAAAACCATCCAGTATAGAGGAAAAAACTACGAGCCAAATTGGCAAACAAATTCACTAAATTCAAATAAGGAGTTACAAAGTTTAATATCTCAACCCACAACTACAAGTTGTCTCACTAATTTTCAGGATTGAAACGAAAGTTGATATGTCAATCAATAAACACTCAAACTAACTACAAAAATAATAAAAAAAAGAATGAGAATACTTTTCTACTTGCTATCTCTCTCTCTTTTTCTCACCTTTTGGTGTTTTGGCCACACTCAATGATTAAACCTATGTCTTTTTCTTTTTTATATTTTGAAATAGGTTTTTTGCTCTGTACACAGTCACATACATGATCGTATAAGTGACCGTGTCTCTTCCAACGTCACCTAACTTGTAGATATACACGGTTATGGATAGTTACGTAGTCATCACACACTGCCTTTTATATCACGAACACGAATGTGTACACGACCGTGTATGTCTTTAACCTTAACGTCCTTCAGCACACAATTCTAAAGACTTACACGGTTGATCCACACAGTAGTGTAAGTAAAGGATATTTGTTTATAACACCTTACATGGTCGTGTCTTCCTAGAAGAGCTTCATCCAACCATTATTAGTCTTGTCTTCACACTTAGTCATCTCTACGAACCATAAAAGTGTCAATAATCACAGAAAATCATAAAATAATGCTGGGCACTCAACAAAACTTATTGAGTTTTTGGAAGTTGAAATTCATAAGGGCAGTAAAGGAATCTTTATAAATTAGTAAAAGTATCTTAGTGATATCATTCACTTAGCAAGCTTATAAAATTCTATTCCAATTGATACTCCTTTGAAAATCAATATCAAATATCATCAAGATGATGGCGATCCCGTTTAGGTTCCAACATTCTCCCGGAGACTAGTTAGAAGCCTAGTTTATTTAACTATTAATCAACTAGTTATGTAATCTATGGTCAATTCATGAGTCAATTTATAGCTTCACTATACATACTATAGCTATAAATGAGTTATTCACTACCTTCTTGATACTCCTAATCGTGGACTCCTTTTTTCATCTAGTTCTTTTGTTGATTGGGTGGATTGTGCTGATATGCAGCATTCTATTGCAGTTAAGTGTGAATATTTAGATAATGCAATAATTTCTTGAAATTATAGAAACTAAGAAAGAATTTTCAAATCCTTAACTAAGGTTGAATATCATACTATATCATCAACATGTTTTGAAATTTGGTTACATGGATGCTATCTGAATTGAATTATTCACATTCTAATCCTATTCCTATGTATGTTGATAATAAAAGTATTATTTAAATGATGGTAAATCATGTATTTCATGCAATGTTTTAAAAATCGAACCAGTTTGGCTAATATAATAGTGAAAATTTTGAATCGGCTAATTTTTTTATTCGGGTTTCAACTTTCTAATTTAATTTAAATTAATAATATTTGTTATTAGAAACCAATTAGTTTATTAATTAATCGGTCAATTTTTGTAAACTAATTAGTTTTTATAAACCAAAATAAACAAATTAATTTTTATTTAATAGTCTTATTTTTTAATTAAACTTTCATTTTCGATGGATATGGATATTTTTCTTCAGTCACTTTTTAAAGTCTTTAATTTTATTTAATCTTTATTCAATTTTATAACGATTAAATATCGGTTGAACCTTTTAAACTTTAAACCTTTTGTCGTATCGGTTTAACTTCCAATCTGATTTTGAAAATATTGGTTTCACTAGCATACTAATCATATTAAGGTAGACTGTCACTCAATCAGTCAATCTATAAAGCTTTTGACAATATTTTTATTACTCTTCCCAATATTTCTATGGATCATCAAATTGTTGATGTTTTCATAAAATCTCTCATGACTCGTGGTCGATATCAATTTTCTGTTAACAAATCGATACTGCTTGATTCATCAATTTGTAGAGAAGGTGCCCTTGAGAGCTATCAAGATATGATCAATAGTAGTTGTCAAGATACAATTATATATAATATATTATGTAATTTCATTCATATTTAGATTAAAATATTTCATTGAAATTGGAGAATTCTATTTACTGTAACAATAGGAATCTTATCTATTGTACATATTTTATATATTGAAGGAAGATAGTTCATACTTTAAGAATAAAAAAATATTTTACTTAAAATTTATATTTCTTTAGTTTTGATGCCTCATTCTCCTCCTTTTTTTTAACTGCTTAACTACTTTATTTACAATCTAAGGAAGAATACACAACATGACACTCCAAAATATAATTCTCTATGCATAATGTTTCAAATTTTACAAGGTGGAGAGTTGTCTCAAATTTCATAAGCATATAT
Organism: Erythroxylum platyclados; assembly: GCA_027563515.1. Taxonomy (NCBI): domain Eukaryota; kingdom Viridiplantae; phylum Streptophyta; class Magnoliopsida; order Malpighiales; family Erythroxylaceae; genus Erythroxylum; species Erythroxylum platyclados. The sequence goes on from JAOQMM010000006.1 coordinate 21,184,796, forward strand.
GGCGTTGCATATGTTCTCTAATTAGGTCGTCTGGCATCTTTAACAGAGTACGTTTAACCATTTGCAGCAGTATGTTGTAAACTGTTCAGCTCTTTATCAAGCTTTTTGTAACTATATATACCTACAATTAACTGCTTTTTCTATTATAATATTTTACTTCTCTAAAAAAACAGGATAAAAAAAAGAAGACTGTAAGAGAGACGACATACAAGCTAGAGCCAACAACACTTCACCAGTGATCTTTGAAACCACACAAAAAGCTGGTTGAATTCTGAACTCGAGCATTCACATTACGATTTGATTGACGTTACCTGCAACCCCCTAAAAATTTCTCAGGCGTGTTTTTATGAATGTTGCAGGAAACTTAGAGGGAAGCTGCACTCTCCTTTCCTCTTTTATCACAGCAAATACTTGAATACCACCAGTCTACCTAAGTCTACGAGGTACATAAAATGCATTGTTTCTTTTTAATGGAAGCCCAGAGAAAACTTTCCAACCACCACCAACATATAGGATACGTGTTGGGTAGTCATTGTTAATCAGAAACTGGAGACTTGTCGTTCTAGTTGGAACGTGTTGATGCGGGAGCCCACTTACTTGTTTAGTGAAGGAACATACTCAGTGGCCCTTAACATTACATTCTAACCCAAAATCTTGATGCATTAAGCTTATGGGTCCTTTTCACTAATATTTTCCTCACTAATTTTATTTCTTTTCAATGTGGGATTCCCACATTGGACTTAGACTCCTCCTTGAGCAAAAGTCTTTTTCTGTCTTTTTCTTAGCATCTCGAGTATATGGCGTCATTAAGAGCCCTTTTACTCCACTGATCTGGGCCCACCACAAGATTCAACTACCGTCTCCATACTTATCCCTCGCCGAACTACCGGCTTTGATATTATTGACGCTGGGGAGCTGTTATGTTAAAGGAAATGGGTGGGAATAAAATATCACAGGTGGCACTGAATTCTAACAAGGAGGAAGTTGGACAGGGGGCGCATGATCCCAAAAGTGGTGTGCTGCAATGCGAAGGGGTGAGGCGAAGCATTCGCGCAAGAAA
>JAOQMM010000006.1:21209061-21231590 GCA_027563515.1 Erythroxylum platyclados
CATATGAAATAGAAGTACTTCACCAAAAATTACGCCAATATACAAGTTATAGAACTTCTATAAACGAGTTCATATGGATTTAGATAGAATAGGTCTTCAAAAATTGTTATACATTGAGAAATTATTATTTCTATGTATAAATCAAGATTTTGAATTACAAAGTATTAATTACACTTATACTTGACAATGGGCATAAATTTTCATAAGCCTGATTTTAACTTAAAGAGATCAAACCATATTTTAGGTTAAAATTCGATTTCAAGCCGATTCAAATTGAATTTTGAATTTTTATAATACCTTTTTATCCAAATTCGAGTCTTATTTAAAATTTGATCAAAATTAATTTTATTTGATGACTTCAAATCAGTTTGGATCAAGTTCATCCCAATTTTTTTTGCCAAACTCTAATTAAATTGCAAAAGCAATTACAAGATACAGGTATAATCAAGAATAATACAAACACAATTACGAAAAATTAATTACCATAAGAGCCAAGCACAAACCATAGTATAGGAGTACAATCGCAAGCATCCTGGGATCCTTGATATTCCCGTGTTGGTTTTGGCTCTTGAATCAACTTCTTCGTTCACACTCAATGTAGTTTCCAGGAAACAGACATAGTGATGCTGACAATCAGTAAAACAGCGTTAAGAATCGGAGATGCATGGACAGACCACTATCGCTGCAATTTCTAGGTCCTTGGCATGTTGAATATAAGCATAATTAACTCTTTTCGTTCCCCGTTCCAACAAAAACGACAAGTCTCCAGTTTCTAATTTATAATGACTACCAAGTCGGATCCTTTACGTTGGTAGTGGTCGGAAAGTTTTCTCTGTGTTTCCATGAAAAAGAAAAGAAGAAAAATGCATTTGTAGATTTGGAAGACCGTTGTTATTCAAGTCTCTCTAAGTTTCCTGCAACATCCTTAGGAACAACCCCTGAGAAATATGAAGACATCCCAAGATTCACGTCATGTTTCTTGCGAAGTTTCAGACTATTTAAACCGTTTCTGCCTTTTGACTGTTGGAAGTTTTTGAAAAAATAGAAGATGAACCTGTATAAGATAAGATAAGATAAGATAAAAGAATAAGTAATACTTAAGTTTGATTATATTATTGGAATAATTAACTTGATTGTCTTGTATAGACAAAATATTAAAAAAAAAACTCAATGTCTGTTAAATAAAGATTTTAGTCAACAAATATGGTTTATAAGATAAGATAAAAAATAAACTAAAGACCTATTCAAAAGGAGTTTTAACAACTTTATAATTTTGAATTAATTCTCAACATTTCTCCGTAATTCAAAATTGTAAAAAAAAAAATTTCATTGGCGTGGATCACATTTCTCCACAATTCTTTTCTTTAGAACACTTCTCTTTAATCTTCTCAATAGAGCATTTCTTTCTATTTTTCCACATGAACACTTTTCTCATCACTTAGCACTTGCATTGTATTTGCTTGTTTAAACTTGCAATCCTTTTTCAAATGTTCAAATCGTTTACACCTAAAGCATCGAGACTTTCGTTTATATCAGCAATCTTTCTCTTTATGTCCAAACTTCTCACAATGGCCACATTGAGGAATTTTTTATTTCTTCTTTGATGACGGAACCTTTGCCAGATAGACTCCCTCCTGTTAAGAATTAATTCAAAATTGTATAACTGTCACAATTCTTTTTGAATAGATCTTTAGTTTGTGTTTTAATTTTATCTTATAAGCTAAATTTATTGGCTAAAATCTATATTTAACAGTTGTTAAGATTTTTCTATAGGGCAACTAAGTTCATTATTCTAATGATATAATACCACAACTCCAGTGTTACGTATTATTTTATTATATCTTATCTTATACATGTTCTTCTATTTTTTAAAAAACTTCAACATGATATCAGAGCTCTCAAAGATCTTAAGGGACCTATGAGTGCTTAAGAGAGAAGCTAACCAAGCAAAGAAGGGCAATGAGAAAACAAGAAAGTAAAACGATGGTGGAAGGAGCCTATCTAGCAAAGGTTCCATCATCAAAGAAGAAAGGAAACGTTCTTCAATATGACCATTGTGAGAAATTTGGTCATGAAGAGAAAGATTGATGGCATAAAAGGAAGTCTCGATGCTTTAGGTACAAAAGATTTGAACATTTGAAAAAGGATTGCAAGTTTAACAATGAAGAACAAGCCAATACAGTGCAAGTGATTGAAGAAGACAACCTCTTCTAGTTAGTGAGAAGTGTACCAAGACATATCATAGAGAGAAGTACTATATGAAGATAAGTGACAAGAGAAGCACTCATGTTAAAGAATAGAGAGAAGTGCTCTATTGAAAATATTGGAGAGAAGTACTCTAAAGAAAAGAATTGCAAAAAGATGTGCTTCATATCTGTGAAAGTTTTTTTTTACAATTTTGAGTTAAAGGGAAATGTTGGGAATTAATTTAAAATTATAAAACTGTCAAAATTTCTTTTAAATGGGTCTTTAATTTGTTTTTTAATTTTGTCTTTAATTTGTTTTTTAGTTTTATCTTATAAGCCAAATTTATTGGCTGAAATCTTTATTTAATAATTGTTAAGATTTTTTTTTATTTTGCCTATATAAGGCAACCATGTTCATTATTTTGATGATATAATAAAACAAATCCAGTGTTACGTATTGCCCTTCTTTGCTCTTCTGTAAAACATTAATCACTCATACGTCCCTCAATATCTTTGAGGCTCTGATACCATGTTGAAATTTTTTTTAAAAAAGAAGATAAACATATATAAGATAAGATAAGATAAAAGAATAAGTAACACTCAAGTTTTATTATATGCAAAAAAATCTCAATAATTGTTAAATAAAGATTTTACTTACAAATTTGGCTTATAAGATAAGATTAAAGATAAATGAAAGACCTATTCAAAAAAAATTTTAATAGCTCTACAATTTTGAATTAATTCCCAACATTGATTGTTTAATTCCGGCACCAGAATTTGGACTTTGATAAGGCTGCTTGTCTGCACATCGTACACAATATGCATCGATATTCTCAATAAATGTCAGCAGACATTGTTGATAACTGATAAAACACGAGCGTAGGCTGCTCTAACGGGAGACAGATTTTCTGTGCCCATTACTCTGTACTTAAAATATACCAATCATTTTCAATTACATATTTATCCCACATAAATATGTGGCTAAAAATTATTGACATAAGATTGGTACAGGATAATGGGTATAGAGAATCTCATCCCGCTCTAACGTAGTTAAACAACATTGTGTGTGAAACCAAAAAGATGAACGAGACAATAATTGCTATCCAGAGCACAATCACAAGGTCCTGAGGTGAATTGGCAATTATTCCGCAAATAAAAGCTCCAAAGGACGATAACATTAGAATGTGCAGCCACAGTTTGAAAGGAAGGCCTTGCATCAGAATAGTGATTACAGCCAGAGATGTGAAAAAGGAAAGCGAGTTGAAAAGAAAGAACAGATGATTGATCATTACGTCATTTTTCTCTTCACTTTTGGATTGGTAAGTTTGAATAAAACCGTCTGGGGGTCTTAAAGCCAATTGAAAATTTATTATAGCTAGCAAAGTCGCCGTCACAAGTACTGCATCATCAGACATGCTCTTCAGAGACCTCAACCTGATAGCCTGTAAAGGTAATGGTAGGTGCTTTTGTTCTGCTATGTCTCTCCCTCTTCGATTCAGAATTGTGTTTGTGTATCCATCTTCAGGAAGGTCTGAAATATCCAGAGCAGTGAAACCACCATGATTCTTGGCATTGACCTCCACAAGGCCATCATAATTAGGACTCTCTTCCACCAGCAGCTAGCTTTAGAGTCTGTGTAACTGTGTAACTTGGTGTTAGAAAATTAGAGGGCACTTGACATCGTGCATGATTGCGATTAAAATGCAAGATAAGAAGAGAAAATGGAAGCTAAGGAAGCATGGGATTCATATAAGATCAAAATGAAATAAAGAAGTGCAGAATCCATATAAGTACTTGAAGTTGGTTTCTGGAGGTGGCAAAGTGCAGAGTTGTATTGCCACCGAAGTCCTGACTGTTAACTATGGCTCTGACAGCTTCAAGAGCAGTTTCACCTCTCGGTGTTTTTTCCACAGCCTCTTTGTAAAAAGCAAAGGGAAGACTGTATATAATTGATAACACTCTTCCGATCCTCGCTGAATGGGTAGCCTTATGCACTTTGCTTTGCCTATTTTCTCTCAAGGCTTCAAATCTGCCTTCCTCAGCCACAGCGGGCAGAGAGAATGGACATGGTCGAGTCTGAGTGTTTCCTTAGAACATAAAAGATCCGTGCTTTTTAATGGAGGTTGATGACAGTCTTCATTCCATGTATGCTGGAACTGAAACACATCTTCCGCCAAAGTTGCAGAAGAGCATATATGGTCGCCTCCAAGTTGATGGTAATCGGTGTTGACATTATCATTTTCAGGAATGACAGTGCATTTGATACTCTTTAGACAATCACATGCCCGTATCCACGAACCCATTTTTGCCTCAGCAACAAGGCCTTTATGAATCACAACATGAAGCTTAATCCAATATATTTTGTGGTTTTCTGGTTCAAGAAGCTTGTTAGAAATTTCCTGGAGATGAATTTCAAACAAAGCTTAGTTGACTAGAACTGGAAAGGAGTAATGGGTACGCAAGACTTGAGGGAAACATCAATTGTGTTTGAAGAGAGGGGGACCAAGAGACTCCGTAAAAAGTCAAGTCTCCACCAAAAAAAGGCAACGGCAACTTCCTACCTAGCCACATGGAAAAGCATAAACCTTAGATTAAGATTTCCAAGCATGAACCTTTTACACAAGTTCCATCAAATTTCAGTTTCATTAAAAAAAAAACGTAAAATTGATTAAAAAATAATAGTTTAAATTGAGATATTAGTATCCCTTAATGACGTAAATCTAATTATGATTTATGATATCTACTAAACGACCCAAAACATGGTACTTATGTTTACAATCCTACAACAAAGCAATTCAGCGTACTTCCTAGTCTACGTAAAGCAAGTCGTGTTCTGGGTCTAACGTTGGCTTTTGATCCCCGGAAATCACCTGACTACAAGGTGGTATGTGCACGTAAATGTGACATTTCACGACATCGTTGTCTGATCGAGATTTACTCGCAACAGAACTGGGCCGTGGAGGGTCTCTGGTGATCCTTTCACTGCAGCGACAGGTTATGTAAAGTTCAATGGTGTCTATTCCAATGGTGCTGTTCATTGGATTAGTGATTTTGGTCCTTCTCTTTATTTTGATGTCGATAAAGAACAGCTAAACCAAATGCCAATGACTCTGATACCAGACGGTTGGGATCGGTGGAGGGTTATGTAGTTTGAAGAGTGTCGAGGGCACTTGCATCTTATCGAGAATTATGGCCCTCGTGACACGCACCATGTTATGTATGTGAGATGAAGAAAGACGAGTCTGGTTGGGTAGTCAAGTACAGAGTTGATCTTGACGGAGTTGCAAGATCATTTCCTGAGATGGCTAGGAGATACCTTGAACCTTTTGTCCTCAACTACTATTCTTTCCAGATACTGTCCGTTATTGAAAGTGGAGAAAGTGATGACTATACCTTCCTGGTGCTGCACGTACCAGGTAAATTGATAAGACATAACTTGACAGACAATAGTTTTAAGAAGCTACATGACATTGGTCATGGAGGTGAGACTGCCATGGAAGACGAGAATGCAGAAAATTTCACGCTGACTGAAGCTTACGAGTACATCGAGAGTCTTGCTTCGGTTTGATGGAAACTTATACCGGCAATGTAACTTCTGGATTGATTGTCCTGTTGTTATTTTGGTTCGATGTCTGTATTCTGTATCTTTGGTTTGCAAAGAAAATGAAGCTCTTGTGTGTGACACAGAAAAGGAAAGAAATGTAGAATAATTGATCTATATACAATTTTCAATTCCCACTCTGGTTTAGTATATGTTCACAACTGGAGAAGCACTGCAAGTTCCAGAGGAACTTGGCATGAAATCATCATCAGTAGAAACTTGAGACTTGCTTTAGTTATTCTCAAACCAACCATACAAAATTGCGGTAGATGAAACAACGGGGCCACTTGTGCTGGAAAGATGAATTGGGACTACTGTATGAACTGGGACCATATGAGATCCGAGATCAGATGCTGCTGACGTTTCTGGTGATAAAGAATTCACAGGTTCCGACAAAGCCAATTTCTAATCCGAAATTGAAATCTGCCATTTTCGTTCGATGGCTGGAAAGTTGCAAATTTTGCTCAGTCTGTGAAACACCTTCATAGATGAGTTGTTTCAGTTCCACGGTTCTTGTTATGAGGCAGAATTGTTCGACAAAGAGAATTACCAACTAGTAGAACATATCATTGTCATCTCTGTCATCACCATGTGTAAGCCACAATTCACTAAATGTATATCCAAATCATTTCACTGTACTTTTACACAATCTTTATAGCTTCTATCTTCCAATTTCTTCAAGCTTCAAGAGGACTTCTTTAATGTTTGGCCTAAGTGAAGGTGAAGGAGCACAACACGCCATGGCAAGCTGGAAATATTTGAGTATGCATTCTTCAGTAGCTGGCTTCTGACTGTCATTGCTAATAAGTATGTCTGGGAGGTATAAATCTGAAATTCTATCATCAAAGACGGCATTTTTCATGAAAGTTGGGAGATAGAAGTCCTCGTCAGTAGCCGGGTTCTCATTGATAGGTTCCTTCCCTGAGAGTAGTTCAAGCAATATGATTCCAAAGCTATATATATCAGTCTCCTCACTTGCATCTCTCATTTTGATAAGATCCGGAGCTTTGTAACCTTCAGCAGCAGATGCTTCAAGCATTTCCTGTCCAGCAGTAGGATTCAACAACAGAAATTGGCTGAAGTCTGAGATAAAGGGTTTATAATTACGGTCCAATAATATATTCTTGGACTTGAGATTTCCATGAATGACAGGTTTCTGTAATCCTGAATGAAGATGATCTAACCCTCTGGCTATGCCATTTGATATCCCAAGAATGACAGTCCACTTGTGAGACTCAGGATTTCTATCTGTTCATCAAAAACAAAATTTGTTCTGTGTGATTTAGCTAGGCAGCCCCACCAAAAAGGATGTTAAAGGGTATGATTTAACACAAAGCATCAAGAAATTTGTAGGATGATGTTGAAATGCCAACTACTGCATTAGGCAAAAGAAAGTGACAGAGATTAACAAGGAAAACCAGCAATACCTTTCCTTTTCAATAAGGAAAGTGAAAGTGAAAATGACAAAAAAGTTGGGCATCAGCTGATCAAGAATATGCATCAAAAATCCAAAATTGGTTAAATCAGATGAAGTTATTCCTCGGTTGAGCATCTGTTCCTCCAACCTCACAAGCAAAGAATTTAAAGAAACAAGAAGACAGAGATAGCTAGAAAGTTAAAGGGTATAATTCTTCTGCAATCTGCAACAAGCAAGTTCAATAACTAATTAATCACAGATTAAGTACTGACTGACAACTTAGAAATGACAACTTAGACATAACAATGGAACGTGAATCTCTTTTTCTTAATTTCACCCGTTCAATGTCTTAACTTCATTTATCCAGAAATTTTGGAGAAAATATACTAAAAAGTATAAGATCCATATAACAGAGAACAGAAGCAGAAAGCTATGACTTAAATAGTTATCTTCGTCTGGCTTTATCTCAAACTATACATACCGGAAAAATGTTACTATTCGCTAAAACAAACAATGTGAAGGAAAAGCTTCAGCATTTTATTAGCTACCAAACGTCAAATATGGATACGAAAAGCTAAACAACATACCACGAATGAACTGAGCCAGATTGCCATGCCTGTAAAAAGGATGAACAAGAAGCTTTTCACCTCTTGGCCCAGCATAGAACCCTAAAAGAGGCACCAAGTTGGGATGTCTAACGCTACCCAGCAACTGTATCACATCGAAAAACTCTTTACCCCTGGCAGCAGAAATTGGCCTCAAGAACCTAAGCAACCTTACACAGCTGCTCCTCTCAAGTAAAGCTTTGTACAAGGTACCATAGTTGGATTTTCCAATCACCTCTCCAGGAGCATCAAGAATGTCACTGATTGTAAGGTCCTGACCACCTTGGAAAGTCACCAAGTCCTCTCTCTCTATCTCATCTCCATGCTTGTGCTCAGCAGCTTCTATGTCATTGAGATTCCGTTTTGCTCCTATTCTCAAGAAAATGAAGATGATAAGTACGAGAATGATCAAAGCAGTAGGTGGAGCTAGTCCCAGGATGAGTTTCAGCATCTGGGAGTTGTTCATTTTCAAAAAGCAATAAACTTTGAACCTCTCCTACTGAGAATCCATATCGTTCATGTAAGAACTTTACGGTAGCAGGTCTAAGGAACAGAAAAATACGATCTGGGTAGAGTCTAAAAGATTGCAAGACGCAATCTTTATGAAGATTCAGTTCAAGTTTGTATGGAAATACGTGCGAACAGGACAAGAAGAAAGAAACACTTTGTGGGGTTTGTCGAACACAAGATCTAAGTTCAACTTTTGTGTGTGAAAAACAAATAGAAAAAGTTAAAAACTGCTGTGATAACGAAAATGGGATTCTGCAGCAGCAATGATGTAGAAGAAGCTGTGCAACTAACTGTTACAGGCCTGAAATTAGTGCGACATATCTATCTAGCCATGTGAGGTTTTACTATCTGCTGTCCGAACGTGTCATTGGTTTAGTATGTAGTTGTGACAGCCCCGTCATTCATATCTTTGGAAGCGTTTAAAAGTGGATTGGCTGACATACTTCCAATGTTTTCAAAAACAAAAAAAAGGTTTAATATGTATTACAAATCGTTTAAGATTTAAAAATTTTAATCAATATTAAATTACTATAAAATGAGTTAAGAATTAAATAAAATCAAAAATTTTAAAAAATGATTAAAAAATTTGTTCTTACTTACTAAAGTTTAATTAAAAAAGGTACTGTTAAATAAAAATTAATCAATTTATTATTTTAATTTGTAAAATTGATTAGTTTATAAAAATTGATCGATTAATTAATAAACTAATCAATTTTTAACAACAAAAATTATTAAACTAAATCAGACTGAAATTTGAAAATTGAACCTAAAAAATTGATCGATTCAAGATTTTTACTATTAAATCGATCGAATCGAATCGATTTTTAAGATTTAGATATTTCTATTATTTATTTTTATAATTCTAAGCATTTGATTCTAAAATTTAACATAAACTATTATTAAACTAGAGTTAGTGCAGCTATATATGACAATTTGTTGGTAATATAATATGACAAACGATTAATATAAATTCTCTTTTTAGACTATTTTAGTTTTTAGTATCAAAATAATAAAGATATTTTCTAGAATAAATGTAACTAAAAGAAAAGTTTTGTATCTTTTATCTTATTTAAAATTTAAAAAATTAAAGTGTAAAGATACTATCCTCTTTCTTACTTCACTTATTTAAAAAATATTTTTATTTAAGTTAACATTTCATGTTAATATAATCTCATAAAAATTAATAAAAGGTGATATTTAAATGTTTTTAATATTATAAAATATTATATAAATGAATTTAAATTATAAATGTGTATTTTAAAGAGAAAACAAATTAATCAATACCGAAGCTTTGAATTTTTTAAAATTTAGTATCAAATTTTTTAGTTTTTTAATTTTTTAATTAACATTTTAAAGTTTATATGAATTAAATTAAAATATTATTTTTATTGATTTGACATATCCATTAAATATCATATAGGTATTTATTTATTAGTCATGTAAGTAAAAATAAAGTTTTGACCTAAGTTATACGAGTTTTAAAAATTAAGTTAAAAAATTTTAAAAAATAAACTACATTTGACAATGAAAATAAAAATTTAAAAACTTATTTGACCTTTTATAAATAATTAAATTAATACTGCCATGATGCCTTGAAAAATGAACCAAGGTTAGAAAAACAGAACAGCCTTGAAAGTATGAAGTTTCCTTCTACAATCTTTCTTGGGATGGTTGGACTCTTCTAAGTGGATCATAATCACAATGTCTATTCCTCTTCATCATCATAGCCTGACGTGATTCAATGTCAACAGCTTTTGGTAGCCGTACGATCGTAATACTCTGCAAATACAATGATACAATCAGTTATAGACAATAACTACAGATTTTTAAGAATATAAAAATCTTTAACCCAAAACATAGTTGATTTCCACCGTCAGATCAAAGAAGTTGCACAATGGGCTGTTAATCAGGTGCCAAGATAAAAAGTTGACCAATCAGGGCCCTATACGTGTCGAAATTAAGTGGTGGCGTTGACCTAAAGCCATTCGAGTAGGTGGTTGAGACAACGAGCAAATACACGGCGGAGATTGGTGAATTGTCGGTTAGGGAGGCCCCACGGTACTCGATCTCCATGCATCGCCTTCTCTGATCTCTTCCCGATAAAGCATCAACGGTGGGACCCTTGTTTCTCAAAAACGACCTTTCAAGAATTTTCAAATTACCAAAATTCTTAATTTAAAAAAATTAAAAAAGCTCATATTTAAAAAAATAATAATTGAATTTGAATTGATATATAATTTTTAGACAATTATTAAATTTAAATTAATGATATATAATTCGTGAATTATGTGTATATGGAAAATTTCATGAACGAATAGTTAAAAGATTACTTGATAAAAACCAATAAAGGAGATTAGGCATCACACAAGTTACATGAAACTAGAAGATCATGAAAGCAAAAGAGAAGCAGACAGATAAAATATGTAATCTAAGTGGAATTAGTAATGGAAGAGAATCAATTAGTAATGGAAGAGAAGAAAAATGAAGGACTAATCAATCATCAAGCCTATCACTCAACCACTACCTGGACCAGAAGCAATGATGATAAGTTAATGCAGCATTGAATTCTTAGCTTTTCATAAACTCAAAATTCATGGCTGCCTAATAAAGACTTCAAAGAAATAAACAGATGGATACATGACAGGAGGAGGAGGAGTAGAGGTGGTCCTCTTTATTGCTACAGTTTTAAATAATTGGAAGATAACATTGTTTTAGATGTTTTAATTTAGGAATAAGAATTATAGATGTTTTACACGCAAAAATAAATTATTTCATAATTTAATATCTTAAACTTTTAGGTAAAAAAAAAAGAGTTAATTTTTACATAGGTAAAATACATAGACATTCAGAAATTTTGAAAAAAAGGTTCTGATTTTAAATTTTTCAAAAAATCTTCCAATTAAAGTTGTTTTAAATAAAAAAATAAAATTTTTGTAAAAAATTTAGTTAAAAAATAATAACAAAATGCACATAGTATAAAATATTAGGGATAATAATTTTGACGAGGCTCGGCCCGGCTCGAGACCCAACTATAATGACAAAATGACGTCGTTTTGACTTTTTGAAAAAAAAAATTTGGGCCAAGATCAACTCGAGCTAGCTATCTCGGTCTAGTTGTCTCGAGCCTGGGCAGGCCTGAGCTGTCTCGGGCTTGGGCATCCCTAATAAATATTAAACATAGATTAATCAAATATCACTAATATAGTAGCTCATCTTAATTTTTAAATCTGATATGAATGAATAAATTAATAATTTAAGATGATTATAATAAATTATTAGTTTAAGTCATATTTAATTAGTTAAGTTCAAGTTTAAGAGTTGAATTCAATCTTCACATAAATAGTATTTGATTAGTGTACATATGTCAATCTGATAATACGCAGCCTTATCCTACTTAGGTAGAGAGGTAAAACTTTTATTATTCTATAAAATATAAATCATTTATTAAAATAAAATAAATTTTTACAACAGTTACTTTAAAAAATAATATGATCTCTTATAAATATATATATATAATACTAATTAAATTTATAAATATTTAAAATTCATAATTTTAATAAGATTTAAATAAGCAATATTATATAAATATATAATTAATTTTTTCAAAAAAAACAATTATTTTAATAAATTATAAAGTTATTCATAAATATATCAAAGTTAAATTTTGAGTTAACTCTAGCTTAAACTTTAAAAAGTATCATTAACATGTTTCAATTTTTAAATTTTTCGTTAAAATAATTCTGAGAATAAGTTTTCTGTTAATGTGATTGACGAGCTACAATAGATTAATGTTATGTCATGTGATTGTAGGGTAAGAAAATACCGGTAATCAAATTTACAAGAACTTCATGTCCTACCGGAGAGACAAGACAACTGTTCTTGGTTGCTTTTGGACTTCCATTCCATTATCGCAGACAGAAGTGTATAGTTTGGCAAGAGGTTTCTATTTGGCAATAATAAGTTGGTCATTGGAGATTTATCGTTCTCTTCAAGCCATTGCTCGATTGCTTTACGATCATAGGTGTAACCATCCGCAGCAACACAAGGATCGTTCATTACTTCCTGAAATCAGAAACAATAACCTGTTACAATGATGATGAAACTAAGCTTTTGATTGATGAAATAGCTGTACTTTCTTGCTTGGAATTAGCAGATTGTATGATCGATCATACCTTGAGTATTGGGCAGATGAAATGATAAGGAGGGTTGGGTTGAAGATTGGAAACTGAATCTCGGACACTGTCAGCAACTTTCTTCAATCGCTCCAAGACAGGAAGTACTTGCTCTTTCAGGTCCGGTCGATCCTTCCGTCGTAACTCCGAGCAGCTTAAACCCAACTTAGCCAACACCTCCGTCTCTTGAAGTGGCCAGCTACCAGCTGTTGAATCTAAAATTTCCACTAGACAACCATCATCAATTGCTGATTCCATTGTATGTGTCAATGCAATTGCGGGTTTTGCAGTCAGCAACTGCAAAATCACTAGTCCAAAAGCATAAACATCAGACTTGGCCGAGATCAATCCAGTTCTCTGATACTCAGGATCCATGTAGCTTAGTGTCCCAACTGGTCCTGTCTCCTTGTACAAGGTCGATAAAGAAGAAGCATCCAATTGTAGTACTGTCGAAAGGCCAACATCACCAATCTTGCTTAAGAAATTTCCATCAAGCAAGATATTGGCTGGCTTCAGATCACGGTGGATAATTGGCTTTGGCTTATAGTTGTGGAGATACACAAGAGCTGAGGCTACTTCCCAAGCAATTCGGAACCTTTCGAACCATGGGATTGATGGTGTGTTGTTCACTCTAAACAATCTATCCTCCAGGCTACCATTTTCCATATACTCGTACGCCAGACAACCACGTTCAGGACAAGCACCAAGAAGGATGAGGAAGTGTGGATGACGAACTTTACTCAAGATCTCAATCTGAAACATGAAGCAAACTGAGTATCCATCGCAGATTGAAGAAATTTACCATTTCTTTGCAATTAACAGGAATGAATGAATGGTTTTGGGAAAATCCTGAAACTTTCATACCTCCTGCTGGAATTGTTTGGCATTGTGATTGTCTTTTGAGTGAAGTACTTTCACTGCTGCTGTTGTGTGATGCAGTGAGCACTTATAAACAGTTCCATAAGCTCCCATTCCAATCTTAAGTTCTTCTGAGAATGATGAGGTAGCAGATGTGATCTCGTCCCAAGTGAACATTTGGTATTGAGGTGCAGGACCTACAAGAGCTTCCTCAAGTTTCTCTCTCTCCCTTGCATCTCTCATGGCTTTAATCTCTGCTTCTCTCCGATGTGAAGCTTCTCTTTCAGCACTAAGCCTCATGTACTCAGCTTCCCTTATTGCAACTTCACACCTTTCCTTCTCTAGATTTGCTAATTCTCTAACTTTCTCCTCCCTGTAGTTGATTTCCTTGAACTTAATCATTCCATCTAACCGCTGTTTATTAAGATCGTTCAGCTGAAATCGAGGCAGAACACGTTAATCCAATCCAAGAATATAGAACCTCTATGTTCCCTCAACACCTACAGAGGTAATAACTAGTATACAAAACGATGGTAGTTTTGCCTACCTTCCTAGAAGCTTCAATTGCCTCAGTTTGTGCTATTGCATAGATGCCTCGAGCATGTCTAAGTTCAATCCTCAGCTTTTCTAGCTCAAGATTAATGTTCTCCTGCAATGTAATTAAAAAAATTAGCATGTTCTACTGGTGGAACTGCAGGAATTTTCACATAATGTAACAGAAAATGAGAAAGTAACCTGACTATCAGATGCTGAGCAGTCTGTGGGTGCATATGACTTGGAAGCTTGATCAAATGACTGGTAATCGGTAGGTAAGCTCGTTGAACTAGAACTCCGACACATTTGAACATCATATTCTGAACCACTGTGACATGAACTAACAGAATTCCTTTTTTCGTCTGTATCTAGAGATTGGCGTCTTGAATGATTGGTCTCCACAGAATTTGTTTTTGAATGTAGAAGACCCGTGTTTATGGTCGAAAGAGCTTGAAACCGCTGCATCGGTAGAGAAAGAGATTGCAAATTCGAGTATGATGCAACTGAAATGTCTGCACATTCCAGGAAACAAAAGGTTCAATGTGTGCTGAAATAGTTTCTGGGCTGTAAAATTTTCCGGACAATACATTGGCTGCTTAAACCTCAAGAGCCAACTTACCCGTTTGAGAGCTTGGAGTCAGACCTGAAGTAGTGGCAGTAGAACTTACAAAACTACTATCGTCTCTAAAGCTTCCATTTGTCTCTGAATCAGAAGGTCGAATGGATTGAAGTTTTCCTTTAGAAACAGCGAAGATCGTGCAAAAGCTTGGCGTGCAAACTGAGATTTTAGATGACAGCTTAAGTTTCCTGAAAAGATTATATAGTAGTCCATGAGAGGAAGTAGAAACTAAAGGGCAAATCTTAACATTTAATATCTACATAAACAGAATTCACATACCTTGAGAAGATGCCAGAGGAAGAGTCTCCTATTACAAGCTTGTTGATATTGTGATCAGAAACCACCTGTGCTATTGCTTCAGCCACATTATCTGATTCAATGATCATAATATCTGCTTGGACCTATGTTCAAAAACAAATTTTACTTGACTTGTTCATGATTTAGTTTCTGAAAATTCAAGAATAATACTCGTAAACCGACCTTTCGTCGAATGCAGATGTTCTGGAAAGGAAGAATCTTTTGACTTATCTGCCATTCTGTCTCCTTCTTATAAGTAGCTGCTACGTCTTCTCGAACTTGGGATATAGGAATGGAGTTTCCCACTATTAGCACAAAAACAGAAACCAGACGAATAGAAAGATCAACAAAGATTAGTACAGGATTTCTTTCACTTAAACACACTATGATTCTGGATATAAAAGTATCCTTACTTGGTGTTGGAACTCTAGTAATCTTTGGCCGGACATGTAACAACTTGAATACAACTTTTCCCTCTGGAATAAACTTCTCCAATGCCCACATTACTACATATTTGCTCTTCTTCTTTCCATTAATGGCTACGGCGACAGCTACTGGTGGTGGTGGTGGTGGTGGTGGTGGCAATCCAACAGCATGCTGAGCTTCAGTTATCTCAC
This sequence comes from Erythroxylum platyclados, assembly GCA_027563515.1. Taxonomy (NCBI): domain Eukaryota; kingdom Viridiplantae; phylum Streptophyta; class Magnoliopsida; order Malpighiales; family Erythroxylaceae; genus Erythroxylum; species Erythroxylum platyclados. The sequence goes on from JAOQMM010000006.1 coordinate 21,224,478, forward strand.
CATCCTCCATTACTCCAGAACTCAGTGAATCTTCTGAGCCACCAGAACAAAGAAACCAAAGGGTTGGTGAATCAGTTTAACAAACTAAGCAAAGAAACAGACAGAGTTCAGAGTATTCAGATTGTGCAAGTCTAACAGATTACGAAGTAATCCTTCGTAATCCTGAATCTACACTCACCAAACTACAAATTACGAACTACTAACAAAAACACCTTGAACTGAATCTACACTCACCAAACTACAAAATTACGAACTACTAACAAAAACACCTTGAAAAGAATCTAAAAAGCATTCCTGTACCCATGACATCATTATTTTCAGAGTAGAGAAACAGATAACTGGAAGTTAAGACAGGACACAGAAAAGATGAACAGAGACGGAATTATATGTGTGAAAGTTCTGGTGAAACGTGTCTGACTCGGACCCAATAAAAAGAATGTCGGTATTCTCTTCACCTCTGTGGTCCTCTGCGTTTTTATTGTCTCATTCCATTCGAATACAGAAATCATTCCTCAACTCTCGAATGGCCATATCACACAGTGAAAATTGCAGAAGACAAATCCCACAGTTAAAGTTGCAGCAAAACCAATTATCATGAATCAGAATAAAAGAGAGAGACCTGAAGTCAAGTTTCCCATAATTTAGACACTTTGGCCTTGAAGCTTTGAGGAAATCAGTCTACTAAAAGAAATCAATTCAGCTTTCACATGACCAGATTGGAGGGGAAGTCAGAAAACAATAAACAGAGGAGCAACCAGACATACCGGCAGTTGAAACCAACATCGAGCTCTATCGGCACATAAATGAAGTATTCAGGAAACGCACAAAATGGGCAATCTTTCTTCTCCTGGAAAAGTGCAGGCAATTCTTAGCATCAACTATGGGGCCATAGCTAGGCCAGGTAACTTGGTCTTCTCTAACAAACTCGTGTTCTGTGTGCTCTCCGCTTTCCTGATACAATATTTAGAACTTGGAGACCGTGTAGGGTCTCAGACCAAGTGACAATGACTTTGTAGTTCTAGTTCAGCTCTAGAATTGTGGAATTCGAAGTGTTTAAGGAGACTTTTTTTGGTGTGCTATAGCCTTGATTTTTGAGCAGACGCCAAATGGATTAGTTTAGGGAAATTAAAAACAGTTCCTTTCATCGCCATATAATTACTGCCTTTTCAGATTGGACCCAGTTGGGCTAATCCAGGCATAAGATTCAAGTTGACGTTCCACCTATCTTTTTCAGCATTTATTAGTAATCTATGACTAACAGTGAAACTGGGTAATGGGAAACTCATTACTTTTTTTATTTTTCTTTGATATTTTACAGCTTTGTCACGCCATTTTAATGACTTCTTGAGCTCATTATCTCTCTTCTTCGTGACACCCTTATAATATGAAAGGGCAAGAACACTTGAGGAAACAAAGATTGGATCTTTCTAACAGATCTTTTACCTTTGTGGGTTACGAATTATTAGGAGTTTTTCTTAAAAATCGGAAGGATCTTAACTGAAAATTCAGCACATGATCTGGAAGAGTCTTACGTAATCTTAGAAATTGTCAAACATCTTCATCATCAAACGAGGAGTATGAAATTACAGGAAATGTTATGTCAGATGAACCTGTCACTTTTCTTAAAACGTCCATCAACATCATCGTCCTCTCAACTTTCCTTCCTGTGAAAGGTAACGATGATAGGAACCTTGGGAAAAGAGGCCAATGGAGGGTCCAGACATGTGTGTTTCACAAGTTAGAAAGCTAATAAACAACCATCAACGCGTTTGGCATCTCCTAACTATTAGAGGAAAGAAAAGATAAATTGACCAAAAGCTGTTGACTTGTATTGTTCTATTATTTTAATGGAGACGTTGGGAATCTTCATCTAATATAAACTTAGCTCTCCTGATTTTTCCATGGCAGGTTAAACCTCCAAAACTTTTCACTTTCATCACTCCAATATCACCTAGTTTTATTAGCTAACATAAGTTCATCCCCTTTGTGAGCCCAAAACATTTTTCATAATCAATGCTTTAAAAATCAGATCGGAAGTTAAACTGATAACATAAGAGATTTAAAATTTAAAAATTTAATCAGTATTACATTATTATAAAATAATTTAAAATATGATTTATTTTGATTTATAAAAATTAATCGATTAATTAATAAACCGATCAATTTATAAGTTGACCTAAATTCCAATCGTCTCTTTTAACTCAAGAATCTTAGTTGAGGTTATTCCAAAACTTGTTATCAATAGCATGTATGTTTGAGGAGTTTAGGAGGATTAAGAGTCATACCTAACTGTCAGTATTTTACACAATTTTAAAGGGTTCCAATAATTTTCTTGCAAGTCTTATCAATTACGAATGATCCGGCGGATACCGTTTGACTATTATTCTCTATTTTAGAGGTTTGAATCTTCAACAACCAAATTTTAGAAGATTTTTAATTTTTGTTTTTGGTAGAATGCTGTGGGCTGGGAAGCTATTGAAGCTTGGAATGAATGACAAAAGGATAAGGCTGAGTAGAATTCTAGAGGATTGTTAGACTTTAAAAATTGACTACATTTGGCTTAACTGGTCCAGTTTGAATTGATTAGATTTTTAGTTAAATTCGAATATTCTTTTCAAAATTTTAGACTTTAAGTTAAGTTTACGTCCTCTATTAAGTTTGCTCTTCAGAAATTTTCACTAGCATCAATCTGTAATATTCTTTTGTCTTTATCATGAATCTTCAATTGAGGTGAATGCTGACGGAAACTTAAAATTTGTAATAAAATAATATTATTTTAAATAAAACAACATTATTTTAAAATTTTTAAAATATATATATTTAATTAAACTCAAACTTGACTCTAGGTGTTGTCATCTCTAACTAGAATAAGACATTATAAACAACCCTATCAATGATCAGCTTGATGTTTGCTTAGAACAGTCAGATGAAGATGCCAGGCGAATGAAAAATAATTTCAGGAATTCATTTTATTATATTCGATAAACCTTTTATTTATTTATAATTTTAAAACAACTTTATATTAAAATTTCGATTTGGCAGGAATCTTACCAGTTTTGATGTATAGTGTGAAATTGACAAAGTTCCAGTGTTAGTTGGTAGTGGTCGGTCCGCTTAGGTTTGGCTACCGAACCCTTTTGAGTGACTATTAAAAGAAGTTCTCCATGTATCTTGGCAATTTTTTAAGGTTCGACAAACACAACGTCGGATCTTGGCACTACCCACAAAATGTTGGAAGGTAAAAAAGAATCTTACAAATTTAGGTAATTTAAGAATTTTAATTAGTTAAAATTGAATATATTACTTATGAAATATAATTAACATTTTAACATATATTTAAAGAATAATTTAATTCAAAACTGTGTTATGCTCTAAAGAGAAATTAAAGAATTAATAAAATAGGATCTTTTATTGTGTTGTAGAAATGATATTAAAAAAAAAAAGAATTCTAACCGATTCAACCTAAAAATAGCAAAATTGAACTTAAAAAATTTTCAAGTTCTAGCTAATATTTTAAAACTTGAACTGAAAATTAAATCAAAAAATAAGAAGTTTAAAATTTAAAAGTGGAATTAGTATTAAACTATCATAAAACCTATATATAATAAAAATTAAATAAAATTAAAATTTTAAAATAAGATTAAAAAAAGATTATTCTTATATACTAAAAAAGTTAGAGCTTAATTAAAAAATATTGTTAAATAAAAATCAGTTGATTTATTCTAATTATAAACCAATCGATTTTAATTAAATCAACCAATCTGATTCAATTTTTTAATCATTAGTTGTAAATAAATTGAGAACAAGAGTGTCTAAGTCCAAATATCCTTATACATATATAGTCAATTTTAATTTTCATGTCTTATCTTTTTTTTATTTGTTTTATCTACAATTCAAAATAAAAATGTTACATTTAATACTATTTTTTCAAGTTGCATTCAAACTCAAAAAGTCTTTAGGGGGCTTGAAGTATTAGGGTTTAAAAGTTTTGAGTAATAGGGTTTTAGGGTTTTGAGTATTAGGGTTTTGAATTTTATGGTTTTAGGGTATGAAGTATTAGGGTTTGGGTTTTGAGCTTTAGGGTTTTAGGGTTAGAAAAACAGTCCAATGAATAAGTTTTAAGTATTTCAAATATGCAAAAAGTCTAAAAACCTCAAACTTAAGTTCAAAGATTTGCTAAGTCGAATTTAAACTCCAACCCTTTTCCATCCTTATTAGTTATCATCCCCAATTTCTAGGTGTTGAATAATCATCTCTAATCTCCAAACCTCACGTTTCAACCGGATTCGCACTCTGTTTGTTACATTCATGATCATACCTAATATTTTAGTCTCTAAGGTCCAATCTGTCATAAAACAGTAGCGTACGGTGTTTGTCTATGACAAATGGTGTTCCCAATCCAAAACGGAACTATAAACTATTGCTTAACTTACTTGGCTCGTTAAGTTAAAATACAAAGATTTCTCAATCCTTAAGAGAATGGACTAAGACCTGCAATATGCATTTTCCTGGAATTCTCTGCGAAGCAGTGTCATTTTGAGCCTGCAAGTGAGAGTAACATTTATACTTTGTCCAAAACAAACCCGAAACCTGAAGCTCCTGATCAAATTAAGTGAAACAAGTTACTTGATCATTTCTGGTAATATCATATTAAGGATGCATTGAAGATTTTGACTCATCTGTAAAAATTCTTACGAAAAACATAATCAGAGAAAGGAGAAAATTGACATGAGTGGCACTAAGAATACTAAACCTCCTGCCAATCTTGACATGGTATTTACAAATCTAAAGGATTAAAGGTAATAGCTTTCACATTTTAATGTGGAAAATCATCTTATGATACAAAAACTATTCAATTGTTTGCTATTTCTCTTTCCTATTTCAATTTAATTCAGTTGCCTCCATTAGCATATGACAAGAAACAGTTGTAACCCACCAACTGTTTCCATGTCCTGCCCCTAAAAATTGGTTCCCAACCAAGCATGTCATCCTGGTACTATGCAAAAATCAAAGGTACAAAACTGGTCATAAAGAACAAGGACCCAAAGACCTGTTGATAATATGTGACCAATTATACTTCAGGACCAGATGCAAATAAACTAACAAGGCCGCGAAATACTTGCGCCGAGAGCTGGTGTGCAGGAAAGGGCTCCCCATCCAAGTTCCAGATACTTTCATTGCCAAAAGAAGTAAATGTGAAGACGGGAGTCTGCAAACGACAACATTGTTAGTTTTCTGACTGATATAAAACAAAATCGAACTAGTCGAAGTTACATACTTTATGATGTTCTACAAATTCAAAGTTCAGGGGCCTTCCGCCTCTCTGTGCAAGCTGGGTAAGATGCCTGCAAGTTCAAATCGGGGTAACTGTAATTTTCTACTTGTATAAATGAAATAATTTAGCAAGCAATATATTCTAGTTCAATTCTTTATCTTTTTTTTTCTCTTTTTGTTGGTTGTCCTTTGCCTGCTGATAATTATGATACACATTCTGTAATTTGAAGTATCATCATTATTAACAATCACCACATATCAGAATCTTGACAAAGAAAAGCATTACCAGCATAACACCACTGTAGCAACATAACCTGATAAAACAGACAAAGGCTTTCATATTACCATAAATATGATGCTCGAGGACAGTCCCTGACCAGCAAAAGATGCAGGAAACCATCTGAAAGATGTGCATCAGCCACCAGACCATCAGGTGCTCTTTCATTTCTGTTCGAAATTATGGCAGCACCAACACTAAGAAAACTTCCTTTGCATCTCTTCCATCTAGCACGTTCAGAAGATGGATTCGGCTTTGAATGAGGACTACCGGTAGACAGGTGAACTGGGTTTGTGTTACAGACACCACAGTTCAACCGACAAACCACTCTTTCTGATTTATCTGGACGCCACACTGCTCTTACCCTGTTAAGCAGAGGGCCTTTATCAAAAGGTGGACCTTTTTTTTCTGATTCAGTTTCTAAATATGCTACCTCTGCCTCATATGACCTGAGGAACAAAACTACAATTTCAATCAGAAAGATCTCAAAACTTGCTTCAATCAAGTGCTGCTTACATAAAACGTTGATCACAAGCAAAAAATGACTAAGCCTACCACATGGCACATTATAAAGGAAAGTCCAAGTAGAAACTGACCCTAAAGAACATATACTGCGGCTGATGATCAAGGAAAATCCAAAGAGAAATAACTGTTAATTTTAGTATTTAACAAAGAATAGCCCTGTGTGCATCACTTGAAGATAAAATCAGGGCTTTCTATGAGGAACAGAATTTTAGGGTATATTCGACGGAAGCACCAACTTTCAAGATCAACTGCTGTTTCTACTTTTAAATTATTAATGCAAACTAAGTACCTATAAGAGCAATATGGATCTATATATGCACCAAAGTATTTCTATCATTTTCCTTAAACATATAATTGGAAAATCTCCAGATTTGGCAAGTTTCAAGAAAGGGACGCAAAATATTACAAGAAAAAGGATTACCTATGCCTCAAAAATACTTTTGTTCCTGCATAATCATAGCGTTTTGGGCCCATCCAGCGATACTTTTCACTCTCCGTGATGACATCCCCATAAAAACCATACCTGAAGACAACGAGCAGATTAATGGAATGGAAAATGGCCAATGTATTCAATGCCTCACTCTCCCTCCATAATAAAGCAGAAAATTCGTATGGCTGAAATCATTCAAAGAATTATGAGAACAACCATTTAGAGATTACCCAGCAAAAGAAGCTGCATAGCGTACACAAGACTCATTTTCGGATATAGATGTTGTCTTCCATCTCACAACTTGAGCAATATCAAGGTGCAACTTTTTACCCAGTACAATGTGCAATGCAGATGTTATTGGATCTCGCGCTCCAGTGGTACTGCATTAGAACAATAATGCAAAAACAAATCAGCGAGGCCAACTGAAAATTTTGATATAACCTGGTGCAAAACATTGATATATACTTAACATGCAATTCATAATGGACCATGCATCATCGCAATGGAAAATCATGGGTATACAAATGGAAAAAAACTCCAAAGTGTCATGATGTTTCCCTTTAATTATTTGTAAAAAGTTAACTCAGTATTATCGAAGAGTTAATAT
>JAOQMM010000006.1:21242894-21257959 GCA_027563515.1 Erythroxylum platyclados
AGAACTTCCTGAGAAACGGTTCCATCGAGGTCACTCCACCTTAGCAATCAGTTCCATAAGTTTACAAGTTAGTTTGAAGTTTTTGGTAATGCATCATAAGAGATTAAGAAAGACAAGAAAATAAGCTAAAATCAAGGTCCAATATGATGCTTCTCCACTTAAAGTCAGGAACACCTGTCTTTTTGTTTGTCTATGACCTTTACCAAAATCAGTTAACCTTCACAAATTCATGCAGTGCATCCCCTGCAAGCAGCTACCTTACAAGGTTCCAACTTTTATGCTTCAACCATCTGGGGTTTATCCCATATGTTCTCTAAAAGAAGATAGCTCCTTACAAAATCAATTTGTATGTATATTTAGTGCTTGAAAGACAGATGATAGGTTTTAATGTCACAGACCTGAAATACCAATGTCATAGCCAAAAATAAGCCCTCCCATGGCAGCTATTCCACATGATAGAATGACAAACGATGTAATCCTACCATCATACTGCCCACTCCCACTAGTTATGGCTAAGCCTACTGCCATGGCCAATCTCCAAGCTCAGAGAAAAAGAGAGAGAAGAAACATAACAGATAGCATTTTCAAAGTACCAGATTATAAAAAACAAGAAGAGCAGCCTTACTTGACTGACAATGAGTCCAAATTTAAGTACGTGTACATGAAAATAGTCAAAATAAGATAACAAAATGACATAAAGAAAATTTCCCATTAACCGCTAATATTGCTCCACATCTATTAGAAAGCCAAAAACAAGCAAAAGAGTTACCAAAGTTACCATTTTTCAAACGGAACCGGACCCAGTTCCTTCTTCTCCACCTCCTCAACTCTTACGTTTCACACTATATGCGAGTATCTCTGCCACTCGACCACTAAAAACACACAGAAACAACAAGCGAAAGTTAACAGGACAAAACCTTATACCAATCGAAAAAACTTCGTTCTTTAACAGGATTCTGCAGCAGACCTGAACATTCATAACTTTCTAAGCTCTGCTGTCTCGAAATGCCGATGAAAGAGTAACCTTGTGATTCCATCCCACCATTTTTCCAGTATCAGAATGTCAGAAATACACTGGAAGTTCAGACAGGTTCGGAGAAGAGCGGTCGTGCGAGCGGTGATGGCCAGCCCCTCCGCCTTCCTCCATTGAAGCAGTAGAACTCTTTTGTGCAACGATGTCGTCCTTCGAAAATTATAAATTATAAAATTTTTTTTTTTTAATGTGCGATTATATAGCGTAAAATTCAAATATGTTATGAATTTATTTACAAATTTATAAAACTCTTTGGATAAATTCATATATTTTCTCAAATCAATAAATATTTCATTAATTATAATTTCCTTATTCGCACATAAAGTTAGAATAAAAAATTTAAGAGCTCAAATGTTCAAAACTTTCTTTCATTTATTAGAAATTATAGGGTATAAATAGGGATAAAATTGGACCGATGGGTAGGCCCGACTCAGGTCAAAAAATTTATGTTTAAATTTGACATAGAAATCGATTAAATCCGAAATAAACCATCTAAACCCAAGTCTAACTAGAATTGGGCAGTTCGAAGCTAAAGTCGATTATTTTTTTTAATTTTAAGTTCAAAATTAAAGTCTTTCTATTCAAACAAACATTATTTTTACTTAAAATTTTTGAACTTGTTTTTATTTAATTATATTAAAATAACAACGTTACTTACGCGATTATTACCTTAGATATAGATACATTTGATCATCTATGACAAAGAACAACTTGTATAACAAAGTTGGAGCTTACGCCTTAATCTCTTCATGACAATCCCCGACAATTCTCTTCCAGAACCAGTGTTCTCTCCACACAACATCCATTTTCTCAATTGGAATGTTCTTGGTCTCCGGCAAGAACAAGTGTACGAATGCAGTCATCACCACAACCCATGCACCAAAGAAGAAGAAAATCCCTGACTTGAAGTGACAAAGCATGGCCAAGAAAGTCTGTGCAACTATGAAGGTGAACACAAAGTTCACAGCCACCACGATACTCTGCCCCGCCGATCGGATCTCCAGAGGGAATATCTCACTCGGAACTAACCATCCTAGAGGACCCCATGACCATCCAAACCCTGCAACATATACGCATATCAGAATCAGAACTAAGTATGCATACCCTTTGTCAACTCCGCCATGGTCGCCGAGCTGAGCTGCCAGTACTGCTCCGATCATAATCTGTGAGACCAACATTTGTGCACCACCAAATAGGAAGAGTGCTCTTCTGCCAAATTTGTCAACGACAAGCATTGATATGAATGTTGATATAGTGCCCACAACTCCTGTCACCACCGCGGACATAAGCGATGCACTTTCTTTCAATCCTATAGTTCTGAAGAGTACCGGAGCGTAGAATGCAATGACATTGATTCCTGTTACTTGCTGGAAAAATGGTAAAGCTATTGCCATTACTAGCTGAGGCCTGTACTTTCTTTGTATGATGTTCGAAAATGGGTGTTCGATGGTTCTTGAGATGGAGCTTGCTTTGATGAGATCGTCAAGTTCTGTTTGAACATCCTGAGTGCCTCTCACACGCTGTAGCAGATTTTTGGCCCTTTCATGGTCGTCGGTTCGTTGAATCAGGCTGCTGGGTGTGTCAGGGAGGAAAAGAGCACCTATTGTGAGGATTACTGCAGGGAATGCAGCCATAGCTAAGGATATTCTCCAACCCCATCCTTCTTTGATCTTTTCAGTCCCGTAGTTTATCAGATTCGCTGAGAGTGCTCCAATTCCAATGCTGAATTGGAAGCCATTGTTGAACGCTCCTCTGTACCTTGGTGGTGCCATTTCAGAGAGGTAAAGTGGAACTGACTGCACAACAAGGAAGATTCAGAACACATAACCATAGGTTCCATTCTCTAATTTATTGTGACAGTACCTGGTTCGCAAAACCAACTCCAATTCCAAGCAGTACACGACCAAAAATGATCATATACACATTAACTGCAGCGCCACCAAGTGCTGCGCCGGCGAGGAAAGCGGCTCCTCCGATGAGGATTGATGGCTTCCGGCCAAACGCCCTGGTGACCGGTGAGGCAAAGAAAGAAGCAAAGAGGCCAGCAACGTAGAGTGAGGACGTGAAGGAGGTCAGAAGTTGACTGTCAAATTTGCAGTAGTTGCTAATCTTTGTATCCTGTTTCATCTTTCTGAACACTTCTGGGAAGAATTTCTTCAGAAATGGTTCCATTGAAGTCACTCCACCTTCAGACATGGGAGTTTTGCAGAAGTTAGTGATGGATCTTACAGTGGTTAGTTCTTTATCCTATATCAAATGAGATCTACAAACAAATAGATATCAGACAACAATTACTAGTAGAATCCATGGATGTGATTTTCATAGCTAAAGATCTCAATCAAGACGAAGAAGAGCAACCAGAAAAGCAAAAGTTCCATGAAAGAAAAGAGTGTTAAAACCAGAAATTCCAATGTCATAGCCAAAGATGACTCCTCCCATGGCAGCCATCATGCAAGATAGAACAACAAACATGGTCATCCTGCCATTATAAAACACGTTTTCGCTTGTTATGGCTAATCCTGACGCCATAGTTTGGCCTTCCAAGCTCTGCAGAAAAAAAAGATCTCTCTACCCTGCTTTTATCTGAAAAGGCAGTGGTGTTCTACTGTTCGAACTCGCAGTGATTAGTTAGAGATATAATTGAAACACTGAGAAAGAGCTGCCTCTCATTGACTTGGAGATAACACCATGATTACAAGTAGGACTCTGACTCAAGCTGTTTACTTTGACTCTTCATACAAGTTGCTCTCGTCCCCAACTTAAAAAAGCTCTGCAATTCGACAAAAGACAATTCGACAAAAGAGAATGACCCTTTTGCCAGCTCTGAATGTTGGAGTCATTGCATATACAAAGGCGCATATCTGTCTGTTGTCAGATGGAACAGACCTAACATGAGTTCGCATCAACCGTATTGGACCAGAAACTATGGAAGTAGACTGGCTAGGATTGAGCTTTGGCTGAACATATGGTATCTTTTGGGATATAAAATAATGTACACCATGTTACCTCTGAATAATTTAAAATTTTATAATTTTCAACGTAACGTTTTCCAAAAAATTTAAATAAGCTTCTATTGTTAATTATGTTTCGTTAGGTGTAAAATAATAAAAAAATAACAATAATAATTTATTTAATTTTTTGTAAAATATTGAAATATCTAATTTTTTAATAACTCAAGAAAATAGGTTTCTAATTGTTTTCTATTTTAAATTTATGTTTTTTTCGTAAAAAGAGAAGTCCTAATTAAATAGTTACTAGATCACTTATAGGCTTGGTATTTGGTAATGGGTCGGAAAAGATTCATGCCTGAAATTCTTTTCGTTCTAGCCGTGGACCAGGCTGAATTTTTATTTTAAAAAAGTTACAAATTTTTTTAAATAATATAAAAAATTAAAGTTAACGTACTCTGTACATAAGACTCCTCACTTTGCAAGAGTCGGTGAAGGATTATCAATGTATACAGTCTTCCCTTTATAATTTTTACAAAGAGGTTGTTTGTGTAATTCAGACATATAACCTTATAGCCACAAAGGAACAATTTTTATCAGTTGCTCCAAGGCTCTCCCTCTAAATAATACAAAGAAACTAAAAAACTAAAATAGTTCATCGGCAACATTACAAAAATCTTGATCGGGTTATTGAAGCCTTTAAAATTAGTTATGATTTACTAAACTTTTATAGTAGTCGTAAAACCAAATTGAATCCTAAGAGAACTTAAAACTAGTTTATTAATTTCAATTATCCAATCAAAGTGAGAAATTATGATTAATTAACTAATAAATTAAAATTAACAAAAACTAAATATAAAAAGTAAAAAATTCAATTTTAATTAACCCAGATTCAAGGAAATATCTTAACCAAAAAAAGAATAATACTCAAAATCGCCTTGTTTTAAGACATTTATGATTCTTACCATTTGTTTTTATTTTTAGAATTTAGTTTATCATTAATTAAATACATATTATTTAACTATTTAATATTAATTATTAGTAAAAATATTTTAACTAAAACCGATCAAAATTATTTTGAGTTTGAATGTAACCTAACTCGCTACTAATCCTAAATCCTAATCAAGTGTGTTGGACTCTCTTATAATTAGATTTAACAAATTCGATTTGATTCATTTCAACCAAAAGTTAACTTATTAAATTTAAATTAATTGAATTTCTGATAATAATCGAACATAAGGAATCAACTTAAATTTATTTCATAAAATAAAATCAATTTAATTTGACTTTTTAAAACGTCCATTGTTTTAATTTTTAATATAAAAAATTCAAAATTAAAATAATTCATTGTCAATAGTTTACACTTTACACTTCTAATAATTGTATTAGACTCTTGCATATTTGACATTTGCACGAACAGAAAAGTTTGAATTGAATTCATGAGATTTGAAGTTTAACTAACTAAGATGACTAAGAAGACAATTGGATCTCTTGAAGCGTTGGGTCCTTCAGAGGGCCGGTTACATAATTGAAGAGGGCCGGTTTGGAAATATTAAACCCAAGTCTAAATCTGTTTGTAGGATTTTTTATTATTTAGGGTCAGTGCTTGGTCTAATGTAAAATTAAAAATAGGCCTAAAATGTTACAAGGTTCGGATTCACTCACCACAGCCATTGCCAATACCAAGTATATCGCATTTAAACTTTTAAAACTTTAAATTATTGAATTATGGATACTTCATTACATATAAACTACTTTTTAAAATACAAAAAGGATTCGATTTTAATATCTTAACAACCGAACCGAAAGTTAAATCGGTAAGATAAATGTTTAAAGTTTAAAAGATTCAACCAATATTAGATCATCGTAAATAAATAAAATTGAGAAAAATTTGAATATGATTGAAGAATTTTGTCCTTATTTAAAAAAAATTGAATTATAATTAAAAAGAAAAAATGTTATATAAAAAATAATTATTTATTTTAGTTTATAAAAATTAATAAGTTTACTAAAACTAGCCGATTACTTAATAAACTGATAAGTTTTTAATAACAAAGATTAATAAAATAAATCAAACAAAAAAGTTAAAAATTAAACTAAAAATTTGATTGATTTAAAATATTTACTATAAAATTAGTCAAATTGATTCATTTTTTCAATCATTGCTCAATTTGGTGACGTATTGACCATAATTGGCAAACACTTTATCACAATAAAATTTATTAAGAACTATTATATAAAATATACATATTTTAATAATTTTGAATTATGGTTTGCGACTCATTGATGATTATGGCCAACCGTACAAATAATATTTTATATTTAATTTATTTAAAAATTATTTTATTTTGTTTATTAATTATTTAGTAAGTAAAACAAGATTTTTTAATGTTTTATAAAAATAAATCATTTAAATAATTAAATATGAAAATTTTCATTATTATTTATAATATTAAATACTAACATAATTATTAACTTGTCTAATCTCATTTTTAATAATTATGTATCAAGCATGCATAATTAATAATTATATTTATATTTCAATTTTGTTTTTTATTTTTTTATTCTGATTCTTTCTTATAGTTATTAAACTAGACCTAAGTATAGATAAAAGGCAACGCCACTCCCATTAGAGCACAAACAAGCGGGGGGAGAACACTTTCTGGTTGAACTTTATTACATCAGTCTCTCTGTAAATATGATAGAGAAAATAGACCGAGTCAAGTACATTCGTAATTCATATGGGTCTTATTTTTATATAATAATAAATAAAATTTGGTAAATATAAATTCATCAAAATAATAATCATATGATTGAGTCCTTATATAAAATCGACCAACCCTACTTTTTGGAGTTTGATTCACCACTTTCGTGCCCAGGCTCTTGCTAATCCTAGAGAAACATTGCCAGGTTTTTTAGTTAGTAAAGAAAAGTAATACATTTTAGATAAAGACGATAATAAGTCAAGTTGAAGTTGGACCTGATCAAGTCCAAAATAGCCCGGCCTAAATTTTATTTTTTTGTTTTAAAGCAAAACGATGTCGAGCTTTGGCTGAAAAAATTGAGCCTAAGGTTCGGCCTGGCTGGTTGACTTCAGGCCTGAGCCGGTCTGCCATTCCGAATGTTAGGTAAATTAAAATAGCTTCCACGACATTTATAATGAGAATAATGTTTTGGCTTTTTTTTTCTTTACTAGTTTATTACTAATTTTAAGTAACATTTTACTGTATCATGTGTAATGTTCATACTGAAAATTTCAAGTAATGGGGTCATGTAATTAATTTCTTCCATCGTTTTAGCACAAGTCTACACGATAAATTGGTCCAAATATGAATGCTGTAGCCTGCGACTTTTCTTTTCCTACTTCGTATTTTACTATTAGTTTGAAAGTGACTACTTATATTCAATTACGTTTGAGTGGGCTTACAAAAGGAATAATTTGTTTTTCAAAATCCGTTTACTTCATTCAAATTTAAAATTTATTTAAGAGGAACCAAAATTTATATTATCAAATATTAGTAATTAAATTTCAATTAATCTAATTTAAGTCAAATGTCATGACTGCAGAGATAAAACTCTTAAAAAATGTTTATTGTATTCATAAGACTTTGATCCGAAATGGAATTAAAATTTTCATCAATTGAACCACAATCATGGAGCATCAATTAATCCAATTTGAACCAAGTAGATTTATGAGGGAGATAAATTTCTCTCATAACATTTATTTGGATATAATTTTCTAATTTTTATATCCAAATAATATAAACAAGTCTACAACAACATCCTAGTACATCTCGCTGAACGCGGAGTTTGGGGAGGTCTAACAGTATGCAACCTTATCCTTAACTAATAAAGAAGTCATTTCCGATAGACCTTCAAGAAAGAAGAAAAAAAATTGAGAACTGTTTGAAGAAAACTAAAGCCTACAATATAAACAAATACTTGTATAAAAAAAGAAATGTTATAATCAAATAAGAATAAGGAAATTCAAAATAAAACAAAAAACAAGAAGGGTAAAGAATAGAAATAAAAGTTAAAATAAGCAAATAAGTAAACAACCAAGAAAAAAAATAATAAATAAGTACTATAGATAAAAGTATTTGTGTTAAAAAATAAGACACAAAAATCAAAGGAAAGGTTTATAAGACCTATAAAAAAAGAGAATGACTTCTCTGTATAGGATCTGCTATCCATATCCTAGTTCACCAAAGTTTTATATTGAGAGTCAAGTCCTTAGTAAGCTCTAGTAGAGCTATATCCTTTTTTATCACCTCTCCCGAGTTCTTAGGTTTTCCTGTTTTTCTCTTACAGTCCCTAGATAAGATCTTCTTGCATCTTCTCATTAAAGTGTTAGGATGTCTACTATTAACATATTCAAGCCACCTAAGCATAATCTCTCTTAATTTATTATTAATGTTAACCACCTTTAATTTATCTCTTACCATTATATTCTTGACCTTATCTCTTCTTATAAGATTATACATCCAACGAAGCATCCTCATGCCACTATTAACTTATGACTATGCACATGTTTGATGGGTCGATACTCCGTCCCATAGAGCATGACCGATCTAATTGCTTAACGATAGATTTTACCTTTTAGCTTGATTGGTATCTTCTTATCATATAAAACTCCTGATACACCCCCTTCATTTAAGCCACCCTGATTTGATACGATAAATTATGTCTTCATCTATCTTGCCATTACTTTAGGTGATGGATCGAGGGTACTTAAAATAATCTTTATGTGGTATAATTTCTTAACCAATCTTTATCTTTACATCAGATACCACCCTATGGCCCTAAAAGTTACACTATAAATGCTCAGTCTTTAACCTGCTCAATTTTAAACCCTTCGACTCTAATATATTCTTCTAAAGTTCTAACTTGACATTAATACTCTCTTTTATTTCATCTACTAAAACAATGTCATCAACAAACAATATACATTAAAGTACATCTATTTAGATATTCTTGGTAAGCTCATCTATTACTATTACAAACAGGAAGAGGCTTAATAAGGATCCTTGGCACAACCCGATATAGATAGAGAAATATTTTGTAACTCCTCATGATGTCCTTACTCCAGTCTTAATATCTTCATACATATTACTAATTACCTGTATATAAATTATAGGAACTCTCTTAACTTCTAAACATCTCCATATAACTTTCCCAGGTACCATGTCATAAGTCTTCTCTAAGTCAATGAAAATCATGTATAGGTCCCACTGTCTTTCTCTGTAATATTCGATTAATCTTCTAAAGAGGCATATAGCTTCTGTTATGGACCTTGTTGGTATGAAACCATATTGTTTCTCCAAGATTAGCGCATCTTTTCTCACTCTTTTCTCAATCACCTACTCTTATAACTTTATGATGTGAATCAGTAGTTTGATGCCTCTGTAGTTGCTACAGCTTGGCTAACCAAGTGAGACTCTCTTCTCCTAGGTAATTCCACACATCTATGGATAGCTCATCATGTCCTATTGCCCCTTTCACTTTTCATCTCCCTCAAAGCTCTTTTAATTTCTTCTTTTGTGATTTGTCAGCAACAAGTGAAGTTTTAACATTTTCGAGCGTACTATGATCACCTAAAGAGATGCTGTCATTTCTGCCTTTATTAAAAAGGTTATAAAAGTATCTATATCATCTTCTTTTGATGTCATTTTCGTTTATAAGCACCCATCATACTTCATCCTTTATACAATGAACTTGATCTAAATCTCTCGCTTTATATTCCCTAGCTCTTGCTAACTCAAATATATCCCTTTCCCTATCTTTAATTTTTAATCGTTGATATAATTTCTCGTAAACTCTAATTTTGGCTTTTGAAACTATCTTCTTCACCTCTTTCTTTACTAGTTTATAACTTTCACTATTAATTACCCTCTCTATATCTCTGTTGCTATCCAATAGAGCTTTATAAGTAACCTTTTTGATCTTCATCTTTTCTTGTACATCTCCATTCCACTATCAAGACTCTATCTTACTGCCTTTAGGCCCTTTAAAAACTCCCAAGAGCTGTTTAACTACATTTCTTACAAGAGTTGCTACTCCTTCCTACCTCTAGTTAGCATCTCCTTCCAATTTCTATTATTCTTTAGACATTACTCTATCCCTAAGTTGTTTAGAAGTATTCCCTTTTAGATTTCATCATCTAACTCTACTACACCTTTGAGATCTTCCATTCTTTCTCCAACCCTTGATTATAAGACCCATAACTAACAATATGTACTGAGTTAACAAGTATACATTAGGTATCACTTTGTAGTCCTTGTAACTAGGTCAATCACTTCGCCTTTACGAAGAAATAGTCAATTTGAGTTTTCATAGTTTTGCTCCTAAAATTCATTTGGTGCTTTTAAAAAAAAAAATAAGTTTGCTATTACTAAATCAAACGCTACAACAAAGTCTAGCAAAGCAATCCTACTATCATTCCTATCTCAGTACCCAAAAGCCTCATAAGCCCATGAATACCCATCTGAGGTTGCCTCTATATGGCCATTAAAGTCTCCTCCTAGAATAACTTTTTTGTTAAGGGGAATCTACTAAATCACCTCATCTAGCTCTTCCTAAAATTAACGTTTAAACTGTTCTTTCAACCTAATTGGAGTGCATAAGCACACACTACATTAAAAACAACATATTTCACCACAATCTTAACGATAAAATCATATCATTAATCCTCTTTATCCTTATAATTTGATGTATGAGTTCCTTTACATCCAAGATCCCTACTTTATTTTGTTGCCTTGAACACTCTGAATACTAAAGTTTGAACCCATTGATCATTTTAGCTTTAGCCACTGTCCACTTTGTCTCTTGGACGCAGGCTACATGAATATTATATTTGTTTAGAATCTCCACTAATTCAAATGACTTATCTATAAAGGTTTTGTTATTTTAGGAACCTATCCACATTCTGTTAACATCTTCTCTTCTCTTAAACCCATAACTTACCAAAGAATTAACCCTTGCTTTATCATCGGAATTCAAAGTCATTACTCCTACCCACAAGCTAAGAACAGTAAAAATGGATTGAAACTTAAACATCCAAATAAAAGGGATAGATTAGCAATAAGCCAAAAAGAACTACTAAAGTAATTAAAAATAGGAATCAAATAATCTATACTAATAACAACATTAGAAAATAAATAGCAATAGTTAAAAGGAAAAGAGAAAATAATCAAAGGAGTTAATAAATAAAAAAGTCGCACCAATCAATTTTTGAAATCTTTTTACTTTTTGTCAAAAACGTTCGAAGAAAACAAACCTCTAATCAACAATATCAAAACAAAAAGCATAATTTTAAGTCACAAAATGAGCACCACAATAAACAGATGCACAAAAATAAATAAAAAAGTCACACCAACCAATTTTTAAAATCTTTTTCCTTTTTGTCAAAAACATTCGAAGAAAACAAACCTCTAATCAACAACATCGAAACAAAAAGCATAATATTAAATCACAAAATGAACACCACAATAAACAGATGCACAAATCACAAGTGCAAATGACCACAAGCAAATGAATACTTAGGTTGTCTAATCTAAACCAATAATGGGCAACTCTTGCCTAAAACAATATTAGTAGAGAAATACCCTAATAGAAAAAAAAACACAGGAGAAACTAGAAGCGAGGGGCAAGAAATGAGAACCTCAAAACAACTTCAAGCTTGGAACAAGAGCCACCAATGCATTACCCAAAGTCCTGTTCCGAATATGGATGATTTGAGTGTTGATGGCTCTCAAGTATATATGTAAATTTTGGATGTTTTTAGGTTTCAGAGAACAAATAATTAAAAAGCCCTTCAACAAAGTTTCACAAAAACAAAAAAAATACAAGGCTCTTAATTATAAGATGACTAAATTTACAAAAGGAGCAACATAACTATTTAATTCATCTACATCTACAAAATTTAAAACCTAAAAGCTTATATTTAAGACATATTAAACTTTTCCCCATTTGAGTTTCAATTTGATCTGAATTGAATAGACTCGAAAAGGGATAATTACAAAGCTCGTAATGAACATATTTATTCTATTTAACAAGACTCGTTAATCTAAAATTTTATTTAAGAAGAGTTAAATTTCTCGTCACTTTACCACATAAGTTGGAATATCATTTTCAATTAGGTTAAAATTGCATTTTGAACCTCAGTGTTTATAACAAAATACAAATTGAATCTTAATATTTCAAAGTATTCAAATTGAACTGTAACATTTTCAAGATATTTAGAATAAACCTTAAATAGATGAGAAATTTAATATGATTAATTCTCTGTCAATTAAATGTCACTTCACTACTAACGTAACATTATTTTTTATTTTAATTATTAGATAGTGTGTCTCATTCAGTCACATAATAATGAGTCTACTTTTAATTAAAAATAAAAAATATCATCTCAATTGATGTGATATTTAATAATAGGAAATTAATTTAGTCAATTTTTTCATCTGATTAGATTTTGTTCTAAATATTTTGAAAGTTATAATTCAATTTAATCACTTTAAAACAGTAAATTTTAAATTATATTATGTTGTTGAGATTAAAAATTAACGTTTTTACTTTTGTAGACAAACTCAGTGTATAAGGTTCCTTATTTTATGAAAGTCGTGTGAAAGTCATCAACTATACGTTGTCTTTTCTTTGTATTTTACAAAGAGACTATTTTTATAACTCAAAATCATGACTTTCCGATCACAAAAGAAGTACCAATTGCCCCGAACCTTGCTCTTACTTTTATAACTATAGAATTTTAATCATTATTTTTTTACAACAGAATAATTGCTACACGGTATATAGTACGTGATTACGGCTAAATAAGTGCATAATAAATGGCAAGATCTATGGAGCTAAGAGTCTAAGACTAGGAGAAGATACGGTCGTTGAAACTTCCTTCTCATGGAGACAATTATAAACGCTTATTGGATATAGCACTGACCGTTAATACAGGTATAATCCAAAACAAAATTCCTTCTTTGCATGTGCTTATATACAAACAAGAAAGCTTTTCTACTGCTTCAAGTCAATCAACGTCACAAAGTTTGATTTTTGGGACTCTTGGGATGGAGTATTGGCCGTCCGATGAAGGAGATCTCTTGGTGGTTTAAGTTAACGAGCAACAACCAACATCAACGGCAAAATCCTGGGATGTTGTAAAGACAAAATTGGTAAGAAATATCAAAAGATATGGACCCACTTCAACCGACAATGCTTTTAATTATACGATGATTAAATCAAGCCATCAAATTTTAGTCAAGAATAGCTCCTTGATTGCCTTAATTCAGGGCTTTGCTTATGCTTAGATTAAATATTTTTCCTCGTGATGTAACAAAATTAAAAAATTTAATTATGTTTCCACTTATGAATTCAAAATTAAATAACTTAATAACATGCCATTTGTCAATTTTCATTACAGACCCTAATTTTAAAATTCAAAGTGACATTGTGTAATTTCATATGTAAAAAAACAACATCGTTTGAGTCTATAATTATAGTTTTTCTACAGAAAATTCGTGGCAGGAAGGAAGAGTGTTACAAAATTAAAACTATAGAGAAATTATTGGTAATTTTTAAAAAACAAATAGTACATAAATTTTAACAAATTTAACCCATTATTTTGACTTAGCTAACAATTCAGTATGTTTGCCTTTTATTCATTTTTATGGTGTAAAAATCATGGTCACTATTTTTCAGGTCACTATTTTTCAGTTACACTCTAAATAAAAATTTAAAAGTATGTAATATTCCACAAATCACGTTTTTGGCATTAATTCTCAATAATGAAGGTTTAACGTAGATATACAAGTCCATTAAAAAAGTAATCCACATTAATGGTAATTTTACAAAACAAAAAGAAAAGGTAGAGCTCCATATTTATTAAAATTTTCATGTCAATTTTTATGATTTAAAAATCATCAATTATTAGGGTATTAATTAATTATCATTTGAC
The DNA here is from genome assembly GCA_027563515.1 of Erythroxylum platyclados. Classification (NCBI taxonomy): domain Eukaryota; kingdom Viridiplantae; phylum Streptophyta; class Magnoliopsida; order Malpighiales; family Erythroxylaceae; genus Erythroxylum; species Erythroxylum platyclados. The sequence goes on from JAOQMM010000006.1 coordinate 21,256,834, forward strand.
CTCCTAAGTATTTCATACAATATTATTTAATTATCACACAATTCTCCAATTCTGCTACCTTTGATTAAAGGGCACATGAAGATAACAAAAACTCAAACTATGTGATTTTGTTAGACCACATAAAGCGAGAAAGACTCTTCTTATTATGATTTTTAGGTTTGTAGAATATTTTAAATCATCAAATATAAGAGAAAATATTATTGAATAATTAACCAATAAGACAAGCAGATGTTGATAATTTTAAAGTAGAAGTATTGTGAAGTGTAATTAACACTTAAAATATATTTAAGAGATAACTGAAATATAAGTAATATGCCTACTTCCAAAGACTAAAGCTTAGCTCTATCTATAAATACTTGCATTGATATGGGAATGGAATACATAAATTCAGTAGCCTATCTACACTGAGCTACCTGAAGCAGCGAGATAGTGATAAAGTAGTGAGATTCTTGATAAGCTATGACGACCTCACACTTGTCCCTCTATGGCTTCGTCACTCCTTATTTATTTCTATTACTATCACTACTCGTTAGTTACTTTGAGCTGTGCGTTTGTATCAGTACAAAACGTTTGAGCCTGACCAGCACTGGCACCAAATGGTCATCCGCCGGAGCCACCTGGTACGGTAGCCCCGAAGGCGCAGGAAGTGATGGTAAAAAGAAAATTGTGTTTTGTTTGTTTCTGTGTATTATATGGCACCACCATGAATTCCTGAATAAGAAAAAACTTGTTAATAATGGTTGCAGGAGGTGCTTGTGGATATGGGACTGCTGTTTCACAGCCTCCATTCTCTTCCTTAATAACTGCGGTTGGTCCTTCTCTGTATGGTTCCGGCAAGGAATGTGGAGCTTGTTATCAGGTAGGTAAAATCCAATTGGTTCACGTGTCTGCAATTCGTTCTCAGTCTTCTTCTCAGGAATGAGTTGTTCGTTCGTTCGTTTGTCTGTTTGTAGGTTAAATGCGTAAACCGTCAGTCATGTTCTGGTAAACCAGTGCGGGTGGTGATAACAGATTCATGCCCTGGAGGTCTCTGTGCGTCGGACTCCGCTGGGCTCTGACCGCGTGCCTGTTGAAGAATGAGCCGGCGACTCATAGGCAGTGGCTTGGTTAAGGGAACCCACCGGAG
>JAOQMM010000006.1:21265758-21282232 GCA_027563515.1 Erythroxylum platyclados
TTCTCTGGCTGTTATCCAAAAGTAACGGTCATGGGTACAAGAAAACAGAGAGAACAGTACAAATACTATGCATCTAAGATAAAAATAAATATGGTAACTTGTTCACTATACACTCCTAAATAGAAACAGAACTTGATAAAATTACAATCATTGCAATGTAATGGTTCCTGAAAAATTGAAGCAAAATTAACAAATTGCTGATTCTATAACCTCTGGCATGCAAATGGAGTTTGTGATCCCAATATCAAAATTGATACACACATGTGCATCCCTGCACTTATTTGTAGTTCATGTTAATGGCAATACCCCAGGATGAAAGTTACAAATTCATATTCAATAATAAACATCACTAAAGGAAAGTAAAATATGTACAAGTTGTGTGGGAATATCTGTGTAGACATTAGAGCACCTACGTTAAAATGCATGCCACGATAATTACCTGAACTTCTTCAATCGCAGCTCGTAGCTCGGGCGTATCCTTAACAGCTTTAAGATGATTGATCATCCCCCAAACGACACTCAACCTATCTACAAGCTTCTCCAATGGCTCCACAAGCTTTGGCCATGACGGCTCAACTGTTTTCTCTAACTCCTCTAAATCACTCTCCTACAAGAACATTACCCAGATACCATCAACGTTATTAAAAATAATCCCATAAACGAGCAACACGTCATCTCAAGAACATTACCCAGATACCATCAACGTTATTAAATATAATCCCATAAACGAGCAACAAATCATCTCGTCACAACTATAGAGTCTCTATTCAAAAAGTTCCAGTCCCAAATAAATAATCGACAATTCAGGAACTCAGTCCGAGATTCGAAAAGGTCACAACTTTCCCTCGAAAAGGAGGCTTTCCCATTAACCAAATCATCAAATGAACAAAACAAACCAGACCCCGAATAAAAAACAACTTGGAAAACTCGAAAACAACATACAAGCTTCTTCAGAAGAGCACGGACTCCAGGTCGAACATGTTCAGCCTGAACCACATCGAAGGGAGGAAATTCAAAGTCTTGCAATAGAGGATTGGCCTGAAGGCTCTCATCAACAGTAGCAGAAGCCATAGAAGGTACAGAGAGAGAAGAATAGCAAGGAGAGAAAGAGTGGGAATGAGATAGAGGAGTTGATTTGTGAAGAGCTTGTAGGCAGAAGGAGAAAGAAGAAGACCAAAGAGAGCAAGGAAGGGATTTGGGAAAATGTCTGGGGGCAAAATGGGAACGAGGAGTTCGTTTTAGGATTGGGTGGATCGAGCGGGAGAGAGAGATGCGTGAGGCCATTACAATGTTAAGCATAAGAAGAGCTCCGAGTATACTCCTACTTGGAACGTGAAATGTGGTTTTGGCCTTCATTCTTTTGACTTGCTTATCTTTTCCCTCCATGCGGACATAAATATTATCTTTGGATGGATTCAGTTAAACAAATATATAAATATGAGCCTCGTCGTAGCGTGATAAGTGGAACTTGTTATCTTAAATGTATAAAAAATGACCTCCGTGGGACCTTTTTTTTTTTTTCGTGATAAGTGGATCTTGTTATCTTAAATGTATAAAAAATGACCTCTGTGGGACTTTTCTTGATTAATTTAAAAAATTAATTACATAGAGCTTACTTTTTTATTTAAAATGCATCAAAATAATATCGTGTAAGCATTGATATGACATTTAATTGATAAGGAGCCAAACCAAATTCTCTCCTCAGACACACAATGCAACCGCCGCCTCTTTTCCACTCATAACAGAAATCCTACTCTCTCTCTCACTCTCTCTCTCTCTCGCTATTCCTGTTATTATTATTATTATTATTAAATAATAGTAATAATAAATTCATAAATAATAATAATAATACTTAATAATTACCGAATTTCGAAAAAACTAATATTTTTAGTGTTTTTTGTTTATATAATTAATTAATCAAGTCTTGTTATTTTTACCAGCGATCGTGTGCAGTGCAGATGCATTATCTCACTCTCCTGGTGCTTCAATATCACGATGACGATGATACCATACGGTTAGTACGTGTGTTTCACTCGATCAAATGTGCGTAGGGAACCCACACGTCCGAGTTGGTTACTTGAAAAGGAAACAGAATCGAAAAGCTATTATTATGTTTCTGTTTTGTATGTAGGTGAGAGGGAGAGCGAGAGATGTTTGTCTGCGTTAAAGTAAAAAGAAATTCCGATGAATGACTATAAGCCGCACGATCTGAGAAGGAATGCGCGTGTTCTGCACTCAATCCAAAGACGAGTGTAATAGTAGGAGTAGTATAGTACACCCCTTCGTTTTTTTTTTCTCTCTTTTTATTTGCTTCTGGTTCGTATCAAAGCTTTTGATTTGTACACAGTACACACACACACTCACTACAATGGCTCAGAGTAGTTTCATGCTTCAAGATCCTGCTGACCATATCAAAGTGAGCTCTTTCTACGAGATTGATCCTTCCAAGCTCCCTTCCAAATCTCCTCATCACCTTCTCAAGTGTATCAGAATCGTCATGGTGAGTCATTTCAACGTACCCCATTTCGCCATTGGAGCTCACAGCTTGCTTAGCTAATTTGCTGTTTTGTTATCGTTTACAGGTAAATGAGAAGACGAGGATGAGAGTATCTCTGCGATACCCGAGTTTGCATTCGCTGAGAGCGTTCTTTGACGAGAGTAGTTATCGTGGGAAGTCCGATGTCAACTTCAAGAAGCTGCCGGCGTTGGACGAGAGGTATATTATTGGGTCGGAGGTCGCTGCAGAAGCTCTTTACCGGAGAATCCCACCTCATGAACTTACTGAGAAGAGAAACTCGTGGCGGTTCTGGAGTTCGAGTCCCAGGAGTGTTGTAGTCTCGAAAGAGGGTTCTCTGTGGTCGGAGCTAAAAGGGGAGGGGATGGTCAAGTGGGGAAAACGCCGGCAGGTTAAGTTTTTGACTCAGCATGAGGAGAGCAATGACTGTGGAGCGATTGTGCCTTGCAATGTTACGCGTGAATCGAAGAAGGAGAGAGTAGAGGAATCAAGTGATGGTAATGAAGAGGAAGAAGAAGAAGAGAGTGATGAGGAAGGTGATGTTAGGAAGAATGGCAAGAGAAAGTGCCGTGAGATTGTGAACATAACCCAGATAATCAAAAGGCCAAAACGTGAAGTGAAGAATCAAGTTGCGATCTGCAAGCAGAAGAGGAAGAACAAAGAGGTCAAAACCTCCATACAAAGATGGTCTACTGAGAGGTATAAACAGGCAGAGGTGAATATGCTGAAGATAATGAAAGAGCAAGGAGCAGTGATCGAGAGACCCATATTGAGGCCAGCACTGAGAGCTCATGCCAGGAGGTTGATTGGTGATACGGGTCTGTTAGACCATTTGTTGAAGCACATGTCAGGAAAAATAGCACCAGGGGGAGAAGAGAGGTTTAGGAGGAGACACAATGCAGATGGAGCAATGGAGTACTGGCTTGAGAATGCTGATTTGGTCGATATCAGGAAGGAGGCTGGAATTCAGGATCCTTATTGGATCCCACCACCAGGGTGGAAACCCGGCGATAACCCAACCCGGGATCCGATTTGTGCCAAGGAGATCAATGAGCTCAAGGAAGAGATGAATAAGATCAAAAAGTAAATCATAATTCTTTATTGAATGTATAGTATTGTATTCACTTAATTTCCTATTGATTGTGTTGTTTCATAAAACAGGGACATTGAGGAGTTGGTATCCAAGAAACAAGACCAGGAACAGGCTGTTGAGACTACACCATTATATGCTGTTGCTAGTACAAACATAGAGCAAGAATACTTTTTAATTCCATTGAAGGTATGTATGTATATCTGTAAGTTGGATCACATATTTTGACCAACAATGTACAAATGTATCATATCAATTCCTAATGCAGGAAATGTATATTGATTTGATGAACAAAAAGGCTAAGCTTGAGGAGCAATTGCTGGAAATTTCCCAATCTTTGACTGGGATGGAGGTATGGAAGCATACATTTGAAGTGGGATAATTTGCCTCTAATAGGATAGTTGTGAATACCATACCGGAGCTCTTATCGGTTTTGGTACTAGTACTGACTCGTATGGTACGACATAAGTACTTATTTTGGTATCATCCACTAAATTGCTAAATTTTGTCAGTATATCATCCTAAGCTCAGTGATCAATCGTGAAGTTTGTCCACTTCATTGCTCCTTAAACATCAATATAATGCTCTAAATGCCACATTTAATGTTTTGACTAAAGATGTGATGAAATGAGATTGAGTGAAAGGATTTCCTGAACTGTGCTTGCTCCAGGAGGAAATGGGAAAACTAAAAACACAGGTGGAAGAATCAAACAGGACAGAGATACAAGCATCTTTTGGAGTATCATCGGATTCAAAACTATCAACTGAGATGAAGGAACAGAGCCCTTCGCAGAACAGGAAAGTAATGATATTAGGGGAGTCATCGGAAAAAGCACACTGTCACGGCGGAGGGAAAAATCTACACATTAGAAAACCACCAAAACTAGTAGAGGACAAGGCAGCGAAGATTCAGAGGTTGAAGAGTGGATTCAGGATATGCAAGCCTCAGGGTACTTTCCTGTGGCCAAACACGACCTTCCCTTCCTCTCAGTTTATGGTCCAACTCGAAGAATATCACGCCATTCCTACACCTCCTTCTGTTTCATCTAAATCTGCAAAACAAGCTCTCGTTCTGTCACCTGTGAAGCCACTTCCTGACAAAAGGCTCGTCAATGTTCCTCAATCCAAGACTGTTGCCAAACTAGTTCCTTCAACCCCTGAAATATTCCACACTCAACATGAGAACAGCAGCGACAACAACTCTGCTTTTAGTACTGTGACTGTCTTAAACCTCAATGAACCTCCCAACGATCAAAAAGATAACAACTTTTTTCAAGGTCAGACCTCATCCTACCCTGTCACCTACCATAGAAGACAACAAACCTCGACTACAACTTCTACAGAGCAATGGGTATGCACAGAGACCAAATCTCTTAATAACCCATGTTGCTAACTCTCCTTTAGCTTACATTAGACTATAAACCATTGATTATCGTCCATTGCTTTGCATGTTCTACACCAGTTGTCACCCAGAAAACAGGTTATGAGCCAGTCCAATGAGGAATTGAAGGAAATAGCTAAGCTCAACGAGAAGCAGCAAAGGGGATACTCAGACAGTGGAGGAACTTGGCTAGCTTTGGCTGCATCTAACCCCTCCTTAGATGACAAATCTAAACGGGGTTAAACAGATTAATAGGTATTATTATTACTCCATTATCACATATATGTTATTAATGGGAAATTGGGTACCATCAAAGCCCCAGTATAACAAGTGACAGACGTTACAGGTTTTTTACTTCATGTGGTTATTCTATAGTTTACTGTTTCCAGGAGACGGAGAGAGCACAAGAAAAGAGTGAAGTAGGATTTAAGCAGAGATTATGATTCAAGCTGTTGCATTCTTTTCAATAAATAATTAGTATATTGATTTTTCCAGACATTATTCTAATTTTGTCTGCAACTGTGAGTAGAACTGCAAGTAAATATGATCTAAAGGAGGCAAATAAAAAAATAAAAAATTGTAGTTCAGAATAGAGATACGTTGTCCTGTAAATTTTTTAAAATTAAAAATATAAAATAACATTATTTTTTTAATTGAGTTTAAGTTTAGGCTACTCAGCCTAAATTTATCTAAGACCCTATTCTATTAAATAAAACAATATCGTTTTACTTAAATAAATTAAAAAATACCTAAATTTAAGTCCACGGCAACCTGCCATCCCTAGTTTTGAAATACAGAAAACGATTTTGCAAAGTTAAATTTACATGCCAAAATACCTCATCAAATATGAGAGTTTTAATTTGACCCCTTTATTAAAATTCAACTCTTAACTCTTTTATCACATCAAAAATTATTTACTGATTTGCATTTACTTTTACAAGTCATGTTTCGCCATTAATTATTTTAACAAAAGTGTCCTGTAAAGAGTTTTTATAGAAAATTCATCGATTTTTTTTATAAATTTAAAATTTATAAAGCAGTCTTGATCTTTTAATCTAATAACAAGTTAAAAATCATTATAAGCAATGATTAAAAAACAAAATCAATTCAATCGATTTAATCGTAAAAATTTTGAACTAATCAATTTTTCGTTGCAGTTTATTTTAATAATTTTTATTATTAAAAATTAGTTAATTTATTAATTAATTGACCAATTTTATAAACTAACAATTTTCATAAATTATAATAAACTAATTAATTTTTATTTAATAATAAGCATCAATTAAATTTAAACTTCTTTAAAGGATAAGAATAATTTCTTTATTCAATTTATTTAAGAATCCCACTGATATACGAGATTTGAGGTCTTCAATTTATTTAATATTTACTATATTTTATGACGATTTAGTATTGGTTAATTTTTAAACTTTAAACATCTTATCTTAACGGTTTAATTTTCAATTTTATTTTTAAAATATTAATTATAAGGGATATGAGCATCGGCCTTTCCATGAAAGGCAAGAATTGGCCCTTTGATGTATATGTATATAAACTGCAACGTTGTCAATTTAAAGAGGCAGAGGAACCAATTTTGAAAGAATGGGAACTCGAAGCCTAACTACCCCACTCAATACTTGCAGCATGGCTTTCTTAAGGAATTGCCTAAAGGGTAAAACTTTTTCAATGTAATGCTGATAGATCATGAGCAATGATTGAGTTCTACAGTTTAGCATGACCCTTTAAAGGATTGCCTCCAATGTCTTCAAAATTAATGCAGCAGGATAGTGCATCTGTCAGCTTCTTCAAGTCATCAAATGTGTGAGCTGCGCAGAGCGTCACCCGCAACCTGTTTCAAGATAATTGATATGGAGTTATTGAAGAGCCAGAATTATTACCAAAAGCTCATGAAATGGAAAAGAAATAATCAACTTGAATAGCTATGGCTCCTTGGGTAGGATTCAACCTAAATCATAACCTTATTTGAGCTTTATGAAATAGAGAATTAGCTCTACTTTAAAGGGACATCGTGTGTGATGCTACTAAGTGTAGAACCTCTCGGTAACACGAATTGATGCCAATGAAGCAGGGAATGTAGCAAACAATGGATTTGAACCCGAATCCCACACAAAATCACATGTATTTATACATATGTAAGCAGGATCGAAAAAGCAATGAAGAATTTGAAGCATAACCTGCATGAGTTTGGAGGCACTGTTGGAGGTCGTATTGCTGTAACATGAAAACCAGATTTCAAGAGGAACCTGATTCACAAAATGAGTACAGGTTAGGAGCTGTTACTGCTTAATAATTTCACAAACATACGGAGAGAGACAAGCGAGAGGAGCCCTAGATGGAAACCTGCTGGCTTGCAAGGCTTTCTCTTCACTCCCCACAATTAGTGAAATTATGGGACTTGTGATGGGAAGTCCAGTTAGAGCTTGAAAGTCTCGTACCCTGTTCCCAATTTCCTTTCTGCGCCATACTTCCTTCTTTGCCACCATCACAGCTGCTGCTTGGTCATAATCAAGTTGTTAACATAAGGAAAATAATTGAAAAGGAAAAATGTCATAAAAGTCGTATTAACTTTAACTTGGCATACATGCAATCATTATCTGAAATTTAGTAACAACTCATGCAACAAGGAACACGTAGCCATCAAAATACAGTCTTCCACAGTTTGATTTGAGATCAATGCTTAATGTAGATATAGAAACAAACTAGACGCATAACACTATCCATGAAGGGGTTCCAGCATGGGGCAATGAAAACTGTAGCAATAACCAATTAACCATAGGAAATGCACATCTTCCAAGTTCTTTTGAACAAACTAAGTTAGATTTGGCCAACAATACTAACTAGCCAAAGGTGAACAAACTAACATATTGCCTGAAGAAAAAAGGAGAGAAAAAGCATGACCGTTTACCATGTGCAGCAGCAACAAGAGGAACTGGTAAAGCTGTTGAAAATATAAAAGAGCGTCCCCTCGATTGAATCAGTTGCTTCCATTTCTTGCTGCTCATACATCATCAGCATGGATATATTAATTTCATTTGCAGGACAACTTTGATGGAACCAATTTTTAAAGGCCAAAAGATAACTAGGAATAGCTGATAGACAGAAAAGCAACATTCTGGAGGAGCATTAAGAAAGACTTCCATTCCAAGCAGGAAAGTCCAAGCCGCTCACCTAATGCGATGAAGTAAATAGGTTTTATCGTTTTGCTTTTACTTTGCTCCATGGATACGGTTAAACGAAAGTATAGGAAATTCTTTACCTGCATGCTATAAATCCACCATGGCATCCAGCTGCCTTACTCAGAGTTCCAACACATATGTCAACATCTTTTTCACAATTGAACTCCTCAGCAACTCCGCACCCATGCTTTCCACAAACAAATGTTCCATGAGCCTACAGAATTCTGAGTAAATTTGAGCTTTTCTTTTCAACTTGATTTCCATCAAATGACAACAAAGTGGCAGTTGACAGTAGGCAGTAAATCTCATAGTTCCATAATCTGTAGAGTGAAATCTCAATTGCTTCATGTGGAAAGAGAGATTGAAATGGTATCTCAGAAGAATCTGAACACTTACATCATCAATGACTAACAAAAAGCCAAACCTCTTCCGAAGACTCACTAGGTCAGCCATTGGTGCAAAGTCTCCATCCATACTAAACAAGCTGAAAATAAGCAATATTAGGTAACATATAAACTAGAAACAGGTTAGCGTTTGACTAATCAGAATGCCTCTAGTTTCTAAAACACAGGATTACACTTCCCAAATAAAACAATTAGCACATATCATGTGCAAACACTAGGATACAGAAAAGAAGCAGATACAAATTATAAGAGGAAAACAGAAGAAGACAATAAAGAAAGAAAGAAAGAAAGAAAGAAGTTACTGAATCTCAGCAGCTAGAATAGCCAGACTAACCTATCAGTCACCACAATTTTCCTCTTCCATTTACAACTTGATCTGTCAAGGAAAATGCCCATGATGTTAAATATGACTAATACAAGCTAAAACATAAAAGGTGCACAACGGTAAATTGACATAAGACAAGGGCCTACAGTAATGAACTAAGGTGGGACATGTCACAGTGTCTATACACATAGACCTCCACAGTCCTTTGCCGCTCAGCAAGACGAATACCATCAATTATTGAAGCATGGTTTAACGCATCAGAAAATATGGCAATCTTTTCCTTTTTATAGGGTTCTTCAGTTTCAGCCAAAAGTGAACCAATGCTTCCAAAAGCTACCATTAATGCCATATTGGCAGAAAATCCTGTAGGACAAAGAAGACATTCCTATTGCACAAATTAAGAACAATATAGATCAGTCTTCTACAAAATAACCTATTCAAAGGAAAGTACATTAGGCCTCAAAGGATATACAACTCCGATAAATGTAAATTATGTCATGAAGCATTTGGAGAGTTCAAATGGCTAGTATCAATTTCATCATCTTGGTATCTCCTCCCCACTTCTATTCTAATAATAGCCAAATAAGCCAATATAACTACTTTCATGAGCAAGTTCCAGGAATGTGCAGAAAATCCAAAATGATTGCAAATTACATGTGTCCTGTTTAATGCCCACCCTGTCCATACTATGATTCAAGTTGTGTACCAAAATAGTTATTAATGAATATGGAAGTTATCACTAATCAAAGGCCCAATACAAATATATAAACAATTTAAAGCTACAAAATCCGTACCTCTTTCTTCTTCAACTCTGCCAAACTGGACTCTAGTAACCTATGGTAATTGGTGTATCCACATATTAAAGCAGAACCTCTAGGCCCCATTCCATAATCTTGGGATGCCTGATTTAGTATTGAAGTCAGCACGCTTTTTAACTGCCTCAGAGAAAAACATTCAAGTCCACATCAGCTAAGTAAAAAACAAACCTTTGCAGCAGCTTTCCTAATAGCGGGGTGTGATTCTAAACCTAAATAATCATTTCCAGAGAACAAAAGTAGCTTCTTGAATTGCCCAACATGAGGAATTAGTCCATTACTATACCCATCATCATCTCCTGCACACAATTCAACTTCTCACCAACAGAAAACAAACCGTTCACCCACAAAAAGAAGGTGAAATATAAAGAAAGAAAAGAACTTTTAAAGAAAACAACCACGTTCATGCAAGCGAGGCATAAGAAACCAGTGCAACACCCACCAACAATACGCGGCCAAACTTACACGCAAAAGAGCAAAAGGGAAACAAGTCAAAGAGCAACGGGAGAGGAGTACCACAACTATGAATGTCAAGGAGCCATTTCCGACAAGTTTCCTCCGAAATCGAGATTTCAACTGAGGACCGATCCCATGGCTGCATTTCATCGAACACCTCATAATCTCCTTCAGGAGTTTCGAATTTTGACTGGTGTGGGTCGTTAGAGACGTAAATGGGTCTGAGAGAACGAAGAACTCTGAGTGAATCAAGCCTCGCAAGTGCTTCGTCTACCCACTGGTCCCATGAGCTCTTCCCCATCTCCATCTGCCAAGTTAACAATGGAGACAGGCAAAGAGAGACACGGCTGTAATAGAAGTAGCGAAGTGACTGATTGGTCGTTATATAACAGTCCAAACGATGTCGTGTCTAGAAGCTATTTCGTTGACTCCCTTTCGTGCAACATCCACCTCAATTTCCATTCAATTCATCTCATATTTAAATCAAAACACAAGAGTTTATGACCAAAATCAGGATATGAAGGAAATTAAAAACAATAAAAACTAGACACAATACGAGAGCTTCATTGTAGGCTTATAAAATTGATAAGAACCCTAAGGCTGGACCAATTGTCATACTAGAATGAGACCAAATTTCCATTCCCGATATAATAGGAGATATCATCTTTAACCACTTGGGCTAGATGCAGCAATTGGTTAAGGAAGTAAGAGTGGGAAGGTTTTGGACTTACTGTCTAGATACTACAACCCTTAAGGATGTAGGACTAGAGCCACCTGAGCCAAATGGAGTTTCTATCTTCAAGAATCCACCAAAGCCTTTTTATAATGATTGTTTAGTTAATGATCTTTATAGAGTATAAGCTCAAACCCCCTTGTGTTTTATGAAATCAAACATCTGACCATTATTTTAGCACATTCCTTTGCACCAACCGATGAGCTCCAAAGGAAGTCTTTGAATAGACACTCAATTTTCTTGATTACCCCTTTTGAGAGTAAGAAGTGAGAGCTCCAGTAAATATGGAGAGAATTCAGGACTGATTTAATAAACTAGAGTTTCCCTACAAAGGATAAAAATTTGTTTGTCCAATTATTGATTCGACGTTGGATTTTCTCTATAAGTGGCATACATTCACAAAAGGTGAGTCTTTTTATAGATATAGGCAATTCTAAGTATAGTATAGGGGGACATTTCTCCTACATTCCTGTAGCTGAAGCAATGTCGGAGGCCACAGGTGAAGCTCATTTGGAGAGAGTAAACTGACTTTTGCTGAAGTTTATCTGAAGTCCAAAAATGGTGTTAAATTTGAGAAGAACTTGCATGTAAGTATGGATTGACTCCATGTTAGCTCTGTAAAAAAGAAGCAAGTCATCACCAAAAGATAGGTTGGTTAACCTATTTTTCTTATTTTTTGAATGATATTTAAAGTTTGTAATAGAATGCACTTCAAGCTAGATCATGGAGTTAAGAAATTCCATGCATAAGAAGAAGAGGTAGGGTGACAATGGGTCACCCTGCCTAAGCCCTTTTGTTGTTTTGAAGTATGGTAAGGGGCTGCCATTGTTCAACCTTGAATAGCTAGTAGTTATCAAGCATTCCTTAATCCAATTGATGTAGATTTGAGGAAAGTTGTAAGCCTCCATCATCTGCCAAATAAAGTCCCAGTTTATACTATCAAAGACCTTATGGAAATCAATCTTGATGCTACAATTAGGGGTAGAATGTGCTCTTGAGTAGGCTTTGAGGAGTTCCTACATGATTAGGATATTGTCACCTATTTGTCAATTGTCGATGAATGTTCCTTGATTGTCACTGATGAGAGGAGTTATGATGGTTTTCATCCTAGTGGCAAGGATCTTGGAAATGATTTTATAAAGGAAATTTGTACAAACTATGGGTCAAAAGTCAGGGAAGTGGTTTGGAGAGGATGTTTTTGGTATAAGATAGAGGAAGGTTTTGTTTATTTCTTTGAGAAGGACCCCTTTGGAAAAAAAATCTTTTACTGTATGCTTAACAAATATACTGGTGATATCCCATGTTTTTTTATAGAAAAGGCCATAGAGGCCATCAGGACTAGGTGCTTTCATGCCTACCATTTTGAATATTGCTTCCTCTATTTCCTTGTCATCCACTGGTTTGGCAAGCAGGTTGCATTCCAACAAGTTAATTTGTGCCAGATTAAGGTCGTTAAAGATCATAGTTGGACTAGAATCTGATACTGGAGTTCCAACTATCTTACTGAAGTAAGCTACTTCTTCTTCTTTGATCTCCTCTAAATTTTAAAGGATTAATCCCTTGTGATTAGTGATAGAGGAGATTTGGTTTTGATTCTTACGAGCCATGATGGAGTGAAAGAAGAACTTGGAGCATCTATCTCCCTCCTTGAGTCAATTTTGGAGCATGGAGTTCTGATGGCTGACTGAAAGCAAATAATGCGAGAGTGCTGACTTTTCTTTGGCAATAAGTGAAGGATCTTGTGGGGAGAGAGCAAAGAGTTACTGGAGGTCAGTGAGTTGTTTTCATGCTTGCGATCAAACTTCTTCAGTAGATCCACGTGAGGCATGTAGAATTTTAAGCTCCTGTTTGATGGCTTTCAGTTTTTGCACATATATGAACTGCTTGGTTCCTCTAAAGAATTGACAAGCCCCTCCTTTATAAGCATCAGTGAAACCCAGTGCATGGATCGAGTAATTGTTAAAGTAGAAGGGATGATGATAGATAGTTGTTTGAAAGATATTCATGATTTTAATAGGTGTGTGGTTGGAGAAGAGGGGGTCCTGAAAGTTAGCATAGCTGTTGGGAAATTGGGTAAGCCACTGAGCATTAATCAATGCTTGAACTAACTTCTTTTGAATAAACCAATAGGAGTATTGTTTATTAGACCATGTAAATTTATGGTCAGGAGAGTTCAGGTCGGTTACCTTAAAATTGTCTACACACTGCTTGAAGTCATCCGAGTAGTTGAATGTTACAATTTCCTCGAGCCTCAGATTAGCGTAAGATGGAGTTGAAGTCTCCATAAATGAGCTAAGGCAAGCTGGTAGTTCTGCTGATATCTAGGAGATTATTCCAAAGAGTAGTTCTTTAGAACCCAAAATTATTATCATAAATAAAGGAGACAAGTAAATCAACTTTCTCCTGTAGGAAAAAGAGGTGAAGATGCATAAGTTGATCTGTAGAGTTAAGGAGCACCACCCGAAGTTGGTCAGTACTATAGTAAATAATGATTCCACCATTTACATATTGTAAATGGTTGGATATCTGCTGCCAGTCATGTCCTAAAATAGATAACCAATAGTTTTATTTTTGTTTCAAATAACCCTATAATAAGAGGCTTCTCCCTCTTGATAATATCCCTTAAAGTGGCTTGCTTTGTAGGGTAATTGAATCCTTTGACATTCCATACTATGAAGGACATATTTAAAAAGTTGGTGTTTGGAGGTTTTACTCATGCTCTTTTGGGATTTCCCCTTTTCCACTATTTGAAATGGTTTGTTCGAGTCTGCCAATTCATGGTCTGCAACATTAATAGTTTGAGGGCTGGATGAGGGAGTTTCTACCAACCCTATATTATTGACACTGTGAATAGCGGAATGAGAGGTTGGTCTATTAATTCTACTAATTGATTCACTGTTGTGTTATCAGGTGTCGAGGATAATATAGTAGCTGGGGTGATAGGTGATGAAGGTGGGTTATCTTAAGGAGGCCTTTACTTTATGAGAGACGTCTCAACAAGAGTGGAAAGAATAGGATCAGGAGCATTCTCAAAATCTAATATGTTTTCTGCAGGCTCTACATTTAAGCTAGGCATTTCATCATCAACCGAGAGCCCCATCAATTCAGAGTAGTTGCTAGTTTGGAATTTCTTCTCAGTTGGTTTCCAAGTCTTCCCCTAATGTTTGGGGAGAGGTTTCCATTGGTAGGAGACCTCAACACTGTCCTCCTAAAGTGTATGGCCCTCTCCTAGCCTCATTATAGGAATGTGTAACGTCGGACTCTCTGAGTTTTTGTATTGATCTTGGCTTTGGGTCTTTAAAAGCTCACTATATAAGGATATGAGAGTAGGCTTTGATACAAGGGGTTACTTCATTTGTTTTGAAAGCTCTTGATAAAACCCGAAATCACTCTCTTCCCTCTTTCTACTCACTTAGCCTTTCGTCCTCCCTTTTTAAGTGATAAAAGAGGAGGCTACAAGGGGTGCTAGCACACCAAGTTTGATTGTTTCAGTCTCGTGGGTGTGGATACCGGTAGAGGCGCGACATTTGATGGGCTCTTCCGACACTACTCATGCATCTGTGACTGCAGTAAGGGAAAGGGAAAACGAACAAGGATCTGACTTCATCTCACAAGGATCTTGGAGCTTCGGATTTGCTCGTATAGGTAAGTATTACTGCATGCTTAAAAAATCTAAAAATCTCTTCAAAAACCTGAGGAGATAGATAGTGTTTTTATGGTGACTTATATTATGAGGAAGATCCCAAAACTTATGAGGAAGTAATGAGATCTGTCGATGCTACATTTTGGAAGGAATCCATAGATAGTGAATTAAAGTCAATTATGTCTAATAACACTTGGGTTTTAGTTGATCTACCTCGAGGGTGTAACCCTTTAGAGTGTAAGTGGATTTTCAAAAGAAATTGAGACCTGAAGGAATCATTAAGAGGTTCAAGGCAAGACTTGTGATTAAAGGATTTAAACAAAAGGAAGGATTAAATTTTTTTGATACTTACTCTCCTATTACTAAATTGCATCTATAAGGATGCTGTTTGCTATTGCCTCGATATTTAAGCTTCATGTGTACCAAATGGATGTTAAGACAGCTTTCTTGAATGGTGAATTAGATGAGGAAATTTATATGGTCCAACCCGAAGGTTTTACAGTGCCTAGTCAAGAACAAAAGGAGTGTAAATTGGTTAACTCCTTGTATGGACTTAAACAAGCTCCTAAACAGTGGCATGAGAAATTTGAAAGTGAGATTTTCAAATATAGTTTCACCTTTTGTGATGCTGATTCTTGCATTTACATGAAATCTGATATCAATGGTTGTGTGATCATAACTCTTTATGTGGATGATATGCTTATTTTTGGTACTAGTTTATCTATTATTAATACTACTAAGAGTTTGCTAAAGTCTTCCTTTGATATGAAAGATCTTGGACCTGTGGAATTTATTTTGGGAGTCAAAGTTGATAGGCCTGACTCTAGTTTTAGATTGAATCAAACTCATTATGTTGAAATTTGTTTGAAGAACTTTGGTTACTATGATGTTGATCCAGTTAAGACTCCCAATGATGCTAGTGTTACTTTAAAGAAAAATTTTGGTGATAGTGTGAACCAAGCTGAGTATGCTAAAATTCTTGGTAGTGTGATGTACTTGATGAACTATTCTCGTCCTAATATTGCATACTGTGTGAGTAGACTTAGTAGGTATACTCATAATCCTAGTCAAGAGCATTGGAATGCTTTGATTCATTTGTTGAGATATTTGAAAGGTACTATGCATTATGGATTATCTTTTGGTCGTCATCCTCCTGTATTAGAGGGGTATTTTGATGCTAATTGGGTTACATAGAGTGATGATATATACTCTACTAGTAACTATGTTTTTACCTTGGTAGGAGCTGCAGTGTTTTGGAAATCATTAAAGCAAATGTGTATTGCGAGATCAATAATAGAGGCTGAGTTTATGGCTTTGGAACTGGCAGGACGGGAAGTTGAGTGGCTAAGGAATCTCTTAGTAGATATCCCACTTTGGGAAAAACCAATTCCTTCTATGTTCCTTCATTGTGATTTGCAGGCTATCATTCATATTGCCAAGAACAAGGAATATAATGACAAAAGCAGACATATCAGATTGAGATATAAAATTGTCTGTACTTTAATTAGACATGGTGTAATCTCTCTGGACTATGTCAAGTTAAAGAGAAACTTAACGGATCCGTTTACAAAAGCTTTGAGTAAGAAATTAGTTCCAAAGCATGCTAAAGGGATGAGGTTGAGCCCAATTGTGTAGTAACCTCGTGATGGACACCCATCTTGGGAAACCAAGTTCAATAGGTCAAACGAAGTTATGTGGTGACTACTTACTTATACATTGTTTGTGGAATAATACTGATATACATTCAGTTGTTGAATTGTGTCCCTTAGGATGATTTTACTGCGTTTGATGAGGTTGGGTGATTTAATCCTTAATTAGTTCCATAGCCCAAGTTTGGGTGGTGTGAGCAATACACACTTGATAGACTCACCTACGTGATTGTGGGGCTAGCCACCCTCCTATGAGAGTATTTGAGATC
>JAOQMM010000006.1:21319322-21332943 GCA_027563515.1 Erythroxylum platyclados
TACTTTTAGTCATTTTAGGCATGTCCTGCACTGTTCTTGAAAACTTTTCTGACTATTGCCCTGCCTTCAACAAGAATTGTCAGGATTGTTAGCTGAATTGTTTTGTATCATCCATAACTTTATTAAACAAAGAAACTGGACCTTTGATGGGATTGGAACATTTCAATGCTCAAACTGCTTGAGACCTGCCCCATAACCTGTATTATTTTCTCTTGCAAACTCGTGCAGACCTTCAAGGTATGTAGACTCTACAGTTTGCACTTTTAGCAGAAAAAGTAGTAAACATTTAAGCAGCCATAATGACCATTATGAAGGTCATACTTAATGGCCCCATTCTTGTTGTAAAAAAGTAACCAAGTTCATCATTGATCTCTCCTGTCAAAATTGAAAATTTAATGACAATACTAACTTGAGTGAAGTAAGAAAGGAAAGGTAAGAGAAGTAAGAAAGGAAAGGTTCAGTTTGGTCGAAATTCTACAGTAGCAGAAACAAGAACAAAGATCAAAGGTGATGATTCAAAGGAGACCCAGCTACTCTTATTGTTACTAAAAAGAGAAGCACTTGGTAATTATAAGCTTTGAAAGCTTGGTAAAAGTAAGGTGTAAAGGGAAAGGTAACAGTTTGGAGCTTATGATTTAGATACAGACTAGGGTATTATTGGAGTTTAGACAAGGATCCAACAAACACAAAAATGGTGTTTTTGATTTAGCTTAGTGTAAGAGGTTGAGTTCCTAGTGGAATACAACCTCAAGAGTTTGGATACCAAGTGGATGTTGATTAGTGAAGTAACATCCAGGAAAAGGTTTTAGAACATAAGGGTGAGTATATAAAAAGATAAAGGGTTAATTATAGTTTGATATTTAAAAAGTGATAATTAAATATTTAAACTTTTATTTTTTTCAAATATAACTTGATGTTAATATCTCCATTAACATTACTAAGATGACAAGTCACAGTAAGACATAAATTTAATGGTTTTTCTTTTTCCCTGTCAATTCCTTTATTTTCTTTCATCTTCATAAACATAAGAGCAAAACTCTCACATACTTAACCTAGTGGATAACGCCTTAACATTTAAAGTATAAATCTGTTAAAAGTATACAAATATTAATTAAATTAAATACATCATTTAATTTGGATTCGTTCGCTTACTAAAAAGTATATTTAAGTTACAAAATTTACAAATCTTAATATATATTTGACAATTTATCTAATTCATATTCGTAAGATAACAACTACAAAATTTATCATTATAAGAAAAATTAGAATGACCCTTTTCTCTTTTTTGTTTGTTCATGTAAGAAATAAGTAGTACTAAACAAGTTGTGCTCAATTTAAGTTGGTTTTGAAGCCTCTAGGTCATGCACTTAGAGCATAGAAGAAGCACCCCCAACGTTCATAAGAGCTATTTTTTTCACACCCACTTTTTCTCTGAAAATATCACGATAAAAACTTTTTTTCTTTCCTTTTTTCTCCAAAATGTTATTTTGGGAAATTCTCACATACCCTTCTTCTTCATCTTTGGTTCTTAACCCTTACTTTCAATATCTATTGCTTTTTTTTTTAATTTTTTACTTTGGAAGGTCTAAATCATTTGGGATGTCTAATTCTCTTTTTTCTTTTCCTTTTTTCATATTGTCTGTTCTTAGTTTCTCGCAATCTACGTTTAAAAACAAGTGGGATAACATGAGACTTAATGATGATTATGGGACCCTTCATTGAAACCAGCTTTTGTTTCTTTGCTTCAATCCTTTCAAATGTGTGATTCTTGTTCACATGTATTCCAAATCACCAAAAAGCTTGTTAAATTTTGCAGGTGTTAATCATTAAAACAAAATGGCATCTATTAGCTTGTAATCGATACTTTTCGAGAACGTATTAGACAAATTATCGGATATATTTAATTGAATCAATTATGTAATTAAAATAAGTTATTCAACAAATCCACGACTCAAAGTAATTAAAACAACATGTTGATTATTAAGAAATTTAACTTTAAATCTTTTGTGATCACAAAATAGATAACAAAATGAAATTTACAAAATAGATAACAAAAAAATATATTAGGTATACTATGAAATACACATAATAACCTATAATCGCATAACTAAAATAAATTATTTAGCAAATTAACAGGTCAAAATAAAACGAAAAGAATGAACAAACAAATGTTAAGAAATTCAATACTTTTCGCTACTCGACCGATATACATAGAATCGTAATTTGTACAACTCGAATTCATCACTTAATACAGTTGATGTTAGATATTTTCTTCTCTTTTTTTAGTAACTTATTTTTTTAATTATTATTATTGATTGAGGATGGAAGAGTCAAAGATATGAGATGAGGAATGTTTTTCTAAAGATTGCTTATAACAACCGTTGAAGAGCATCTTAGTAGAATATATAAAAAGTGAGCCTAGTTGATTTATTAAGTTTACCTTTTAAGTCTTGGACTATAAGACGTGACTCACATGCTCTATTTCACTCACCTTCAAACCCTAATTATTTTGTTCTCCACTAACAAGGATTAGATATATGTCATAATGGGAGTTGAAAATTAAAAGAAAAAAAGAAAAAAATAGTGTGACTGTGAAGTCATACTTGAACCCTTTTATGTCTTCCATCCAATCTTCTTTTAACTTTAATATTCTATTGTTTTAATCTACTGTTTTTGTGGGGTTTTTTCAAGTCCTCAATTACTCATTCACTATGTTGTGAATCTCTTATCTCTTCTTCTTCCTTTTTTAACATTTATATTCATTTTTTCAAAAATAAAATATTAAATATACATACTAATTGATAAATTGCATTTTCCAAATAAAGCATTCAGGTACTCATATCGGGTTCAAATCAAATAATATTAAAAGTACATTAATTTTTGCTACTTAACCAATTTACATTACAAATACTTAGCTTAGTCACAGATAAGGATGATAATGAGTTAGGTTGAGTCAGGTTCATCATTAATTTGGTTCCTATTGCCTATAACTTAATACTAGTCTAAATTTTAATCAGTCTTGAGTCAAAAAGTTTTAATCATAACATTTTTTTGTGTAATTAATCAAAATAACATTGTTTTACTTTTAAGTTTTTTATATTTATAGATTAAAATAATGTCATTTTGATCAATTACATCATATCGATGTCATTTTAATGAAAGAGTTCAAACTGTTCGTTCGAGTTTTGAGCTAGTTTTCAAACTCAAATCTAACCTAAAGTCCAATCAATTATAATTAGATAAGGATGATAATGAGTTAGGTTGAGACAGGTTCATCATTAATTTGGTTCTTATTGCCTATAACTTAATACTAGTCTAAATTTTGATCAATCTTAAGTCAAAAAGTTTTAATCATGACATTATGTTTGTGTAATTAATCAAAATAACATTGTTTTACTTTTAAGTTTTTTATATTTATAGATTAAAATAATGTCATTTTGATCAATTACATCATATCGATGTCATTTTAATGAAAGAGTTCAAACTGTTCGTTCTAGTTTTGAGCTAGTTTTCAAACCAAAATCTAATCTAAAGTCCAACCAATTATAATTAGATAAGGATGATAATGAGTTAGGTTGAGTCAGGTTCATCATTAATTTGGTTCCTATTGTCTATAACTTAATACTAATCTAAATTTTGATCAATCTTAAGTCAAAAAGTTTTAATCATGACATTATTTTCATGTAATTAATCAAAATAACATTATTTTACTTTTAAGTTTTTTATATTTATAGATTAAAATAATGTCATTTTGATTAATTACATCATATCAATATCATTTTAATGAAAGAGTTCAAACTGTTCGTTCGAGTTTTGAGCTAGTTTTCAAACCCAAATCTAACCTAAAGTCCAATCAATTATAATTAGTTGATCTCGTTGACTTCAGGCCGAACTGGTCAGACTTTAATTGCCAACCCTAATGGTAGCTTTTTGCAACTTTCTATTACATCATATTGGATCACTCTTTGTCTGTGTCATGAAGCTTGTTTAGAACATTGTCAGCTACCAAATGGTTTCTTCTGCATTATATGTGGACACATCTTGGAAGCTAAAAAGGGGAACAAGGGTCACTGCTACTTGGCTCCTAGAACAGGATCGCCTGTGAATGTGTGGATGTCATGCAACTCCGCAACAATACTTGGTTATTATAAGTACGTAGCTTATCTTTCAGACCTAACCAGACCAACCATTAAAGGCCTTTCAAGTTCGTACACTACACTTCAGGCTCAGACTGCAACACTTGGAACATGGCTGTTGCTCCATGGCATCTATCAAACATAGATGTAACAAAAGGGTCACCTATCGGCTGTAGATTAACCCCACTCACATGCCTTTGATTTTGGACAGTAGCTTCTTGTGGGGCAAGATATCATCATTGTTATTATGTCTCTTAAGCTTAGAGAACAATATTCATTTTGTGATAGTAATTTTTGCTCGATTGGGTTCAGTCCGGCTCAAAGTCAATGTACATAGTTCGAATTGTTATGTTCGGACCAAATTTTAGTTTTTAACTTCAAGTCTAAATTGAGTAAATTAAAAAATAATCAATTTTAATTTAAATCTAATTGAATTTCAAGTCAAGCTTACGTCCGAATACAAATTTTCGTATTAGGCTAGAAGTTAGCCCAATCCAATGCCATACTTTATCATCGAATAACTAGAAAAAAAAAAGAAAAAATTAAAGGGGAAGGAATATTCAACACAAAAAGGTATAAAGAAAAGGAACAAAAAGGAAACTGATATGAATAAAATATGAGAAAATACAATAATAACAACAATATTTGGTATAAATTTCGTTGAGGTGTGAAATTTGGAAAAGTTTAGTAGTACACAGCCTTACTCTTAATTAGTAGAGAAGCTATTTTTAAATGACGACGTAAAACATGAAAAATGAGAAAATAAATAAATAAAAAGTTGAAGGAGATAGGTTTGTCTTTAGCACAAAAGAAGAAGGACAAAACCGTCAAGAAAAGGGCACAGGCGTTAAGAGCGGAAATTGGGACAAAATCACGCGTGAAATCCAAAGGGCACGCCTTCTCCATCTTCTTCTTTCGTCATCATCGCTATTGTTGGACTATATGGTGACACCCATTACCAGATGATAGAAAAAAATCGTAAATTAAAAAATAAAATAATTATATTTTAAATTTATGAGAT
Organism: Erythroxylum platyclados; assembly: GCA_027563515.1. NCBI lineage: Eukaryota > Viridiplantae > Streptophyta > Magnoliopsida > Malpighiales > Erythroxylaceae > Erythroxylum > Erythroxylum platyclados. Next base: position 21,324,480 of record JAOQMM010000006.1, read on the forward strand.
TCTATTTAAAAGTAAAATAATTCAGAAAATGTTCAAAAGTCCAAAAAATGACTTTGGATTGAATATATGACTCAATTATTTGATTAATCAGTATAAATATTTCTTTATATTTATAAAAATGTTATAAGTTCAGTTTATAATTATCAATAATTTGATTTTAAACATTGATACATAAGAGAAATTTTTGGTTAAAATTTTTTAATGTCAAATTTCTATCGATATTATAATTTCTAATTCAGAATATAATTTTTTATTATTTACGTTTAGGATTTAAAAGGTTCAACCGATATTAGACTGTAATAAAACTGGTTAAAGATTGAATAAAATCGAAGAATTTGAAAAATATTTGAAAAAGACATTCCTTACTTATCGAAAAATTTGAAGTTTAATTAAAAAAGAGATTGACAAGTAAAAATTATTTGGTTTATTTTAGTTTATAAAAACTGATTAATTTACGAAGATTTGACTGATTAATTAATAAATTGATCAATTTTTAACATAAAAATTATTAAACTAATTCAATCTAAAAAATTAAAAATCGAACAAAAAAATTGACCGGTTCAAAATTATCATTGTTAAACCGGTCAATTCGATTCGGTATTCAAAACATTGCACTTGACTTATCCTGTATAAAAAAACAGCTATATTTTATTAAATTGTGATTCAGTCTAATATGTGACACATTTTACTTGGCTCTATTATATAGTACTATTTTCATATTCCTTCCTTTAACCGCCAAAGAAACACTTTCGGTTTTAGTTTATTTATCTTTTTAAAAAAAGACAAAAATAAACTCCTTTTCCTTTGTTTAATATAAAGCAAGATTAAAATTATATAAATTCTGTTGCAAAAGAAATCAGATGAGCTCAGAGATTGAGGGGCCTTTGCTTGTAGTTTTTTAAATACGGAACTGTCCTTTTCAAAGATAATCTTTTTTTCTCTAACAAAACAATCATACGCTCTACTCTCGTCTTTTCATTGTTTTTTATTCGTCATAATACAATTTTAAATATACTTTAAATAAATTATTAAACATGTATAATATATTTCAATTAATACAGTGTTATAATAATTTTATTTTATAGTAGCAAATTCAAAATAACATATTTTTCTAAATATATTAAATTAATTATTCCATTTATAATTTTAATCGATTTTTTAAAAATCGAACCGAATAATATATCAGTAAGATAAGGGATTTAAGGTTTAAAGATTTAATTAGTATTATCATCATCATCATCAATATCCAGTTGAAGTCTCACTGAAGCTTGGGGTCTGTGGAGGTCCGATAATACGCAATCTTATAACTACCTAATAGAGAGGTTGTTTTCGACAAACCCACATGCGACATAAAGATATCACAAAAATTATACACGGATTTGCATACATCGCTAACGATTAATTCAATTAATCAATAAATTGGTCGATTTTTATTAACAAAAAATATTAAAATAAAACTAAACTTAAAAATTAAAAATTTAATCAAAATTTTAATTAATTCAAAATTTTTATGATTAAACGAACTAGGTAGATCTAGTTTTTTAATTGTTGGTGTTAGTTTCTTCATCATTGGTATGCTTGACAATTAGACCCAGGCCCAATCTAGCCTGACCTAGCCAAGCTTGAAGTCAATGAGCTAAGTCTCGAGCCTAATTTTTTTAAAAAATTGACCTAGAGTTAGGCTCAATCTCAGGCCATCTAGGCTTGAGACCTAACAATTATTTAAATAAAACGTCATTCCATATTTTTTTAATTTTAAAAAATAAAAAATAAACTAGGTCGAACTGAGTAGGAGCTCGACTACCTCTAGTCCGATTGGGTCCAAATTTGGGCAAAACTTGAGCCCAACTTGACCCAGCTTATTGCAACTCCTAATAAGCAATGGTACCTATAAATTATGAACGACTACTATCATTGTATTGATCTACCTCCATTAATGGAATCCATTAGTACATTTTGAAAAAAAAAATGAAAGTCTAATATGTTATAGTACAATTAGTGAAAAGACGTTGTGTGGACTGTGGAGGTAAAATCATTTACTCCTTAAGTCAATATTCTACGATAAAAAAAAAAAAACTAGAAACGTTTTTTTAAAAAAAAATTAAAAAAAAAACTAGAAACGTTGTATGCCTCCTGAAAATTTGTCATTATCTTAAGAAAGTGCTTTACACTACATTAATAATAAAAAAGCAAATAGTGATCATCTTGATGTTTTCTTCCCACTCAATCCAAGCAATTATATTATGTATTCAATTAATTTTATAGATTTAAAATGATAAATAACTACATAACTAGATTTCGTTTTTAAGATTTTTAAGTTGGTAGGAATGTGAATTTTAGATTAATAGTAGTATATTCAAAATCAAATAACTAATTTATCAAGGGTAAAAAAATAAAGATATCTCTTGTAATTAATTTTTTTAAAAATCACTTAAATTTTTATTCTAATTTTTAATTTTACAGAAAAACTCATTTTCTGAAATGTGAGTTAAAAATAATAATAAAAAATACGTATGATAAACATCACATATCTACTAATTCAATATTATTTACACGACGATTCAAACCAACTTTTAAATTTGAATCGACTTAACCAAAGTTTATTTAAATTAATAATTCAAATATAATTTTAGTTAAATTTAAGAGCTAAATTAAATTATTATATTATTGACATTTAATTAGCCTATATTTTATATTATTATTACATGTGTATTTCGTTATTATTTTTATTAAAATTTTAAAAGAAATTTTCTAAAAACTAATAATTATAAGTCAATATTTTGTAAAATTTTCAAATCCCAGCGACAAGTCGTTGACAGTTAATGATCCCAAGGTGAAAAAAGAGCATGACAGAGATCGATCTTACAGTTATAGTTTCTGAGGAATTACTATTCTCTTTCTGGTACTATTCCTGTGCAGCCACCCAATTTAGGAATCTAGAGGATGATGAAATGATCACAATTCACAAATGAAAATGGTTTACATAATTCAAAATCTATAAGAATGGTTATGAAACTAACTATCTCAATTACAACCTTTGTCCAATGATTAAACTGAGGTAAGAAAATGGTAATGGTGGCCCAGGTGCCTAGTCCCTTTCAGGTTCACCTGGAAACTCTATAATGGCGAATGTTTGGAGATGAATATAAAGAAATAGAAACAACTTTCTTGGATCCTGTGAGAGACCATTGTCATACTGTTACCTGAAATCAAGTTTCTGAACAAAAAAAGAAAGAATTTTGGTAGGGAAAGGAAAAAAAAAAAGAGAGACAAGGAATGATGGAAAGTGGAACAAAAAGAAGGGAAAAGAAAACCAAGAAAACAAAAAGTATGTGGGAGAGAGCAGACAAATGAGAAATACTGATAAAGAGCAAGTTCTGATGATGGAGCTAGAGAGTATCAGTAGTTTCCTTCTCCAGGGAAACACTCTCTGAGGTCAGAAATCAGAATAAAAAAAGCATCATCTGACTCCCCTGACCAAAATCTCAGGATCCCATTAAACATGAAACATCATTTTCTGTTCACACGCTACTTCTTCTTCTTCTTCTTCTTCTTCTTCTTCTTCTGTAGACCTCTGTTAGTTTTTTCTGATAAAGCTCTGCCTCTGCAACTCCGTGCTCTCCTTTCTCTGAAATTGTCATTGCAAGACCCACTTGGCACATTCCAGGATTGGGACGCTACTACAAGCTTCTCCAAGACTGATTCACAAGAACCAATTTGGTGTTCATGGTCTGGTGTCAAATGCAATCCCAAAACAGCTCAGGTCACATCACTCGATCTCTCACAAAGAAATCTTTCAGGTGTTATTCCTGCAGAAATCCGGGAGTTGAAGAGCTTAATCCACTTGAATTTAAGCAGAAACGCGTTTGATGGTCAATTTCCACAAACCGTTTTTGAACTAACTGACATTAGGACTCTTGATATAAGCCACAACTTCTTCAATTCAACTTTCCCACCTGGGATTTCCAAGCTCAGGTTCCTCAGACACTTCAGTGCTTATAGCAACAGTTTTGATGGACCACTACCCAAAGATTTGATCTTTCTACGCTTTTTGGAGCACCTCAACTTAGGGGGGAGTTACTTCGACGGAGACATTCCGACTACTTATGGGAAATTCCCAAGATTGAAGTTTCTTTACTTAGCCGGAAATCAACTTGAAGGTCCATTGCCACCACAATTAGGATTCATGAGCCAGCTCGAGCACTTGGAGATTGGATATAACATTCTGTTGTCAGGCAGATTACCAGAGGAGTTCTCATTGTTGACCAATCTCCAGTACATGGACATCTCAAATTGCAGCCTCTCCGGCGAGCTCCCTCCACAACTTGGAAACTTAACAAAGCTTGAATCCTTACTGCTTTTCACGAACCAGTTAACCGGAGAAATTCCAGTAAGTTTTACCAACTTAAAAGCTCTAAAGAATCTAGATTTATCAGATAATCGATTATCAGGAACCATTCCAGAGGGTTTCTCGTCATTGACAGAGCTGACCAGATTGAGCTTGATGAGAAATGAATTAACAGGAGAAATACCACAAGGAATTGGTGAGCTTCCAAATATTGAGACACTATCACTGTGGGAGAATTCACTATCAGGAATTCTCCCACAAAAGCTTGGCTCCAATGGGAAATTACAATGGCTAGATGTGTCATCCAACTCGCTTTCAGGTCCAATCCCACAAAACCTTTGCCATGGAAACAAGCTTTTCAAGCTCATACTCTTCTCCAACAACTTCGTCGACAAAATCCCACCCTCACTAGCAAACTGCACCTCACTGACAAGGCTCAGAATCCAAAACAACCGTCTCAATGGCACAATTCCAGGCGGTTTCGGCCTGCTTAAGAGTCTAACCTTCGTGGACATAAGCAAGAACAACCTAACAGGCGCAATCCCTTCAGACCTCGGGAATGCACCACAACTACAATACCTTAACATCTCGGAGAACTCATTCGACGCTACTCTTCCATCAAACATCTGGAGTGCGCCGAATCTGCAGATTTTCTCAGCCAGTTGGAGCAGAATTGCAGGCGAAGTTCCAGACTTTATAGGTTGCAACAGTGTATACAAGATAGAGTTGCAAGGAAATTCTCTCAACGGCAGCATTCCTTGGGATATTGGTCACTGCGAGAAGCTCTTGTCGTTAAATCTGAGCAGCAATTCGCTCACCGGAACAATCCCATGGGAGATATCGACGTTACCGACGATCACCGCCGTTGACCTCTCCCACAACCTCCTCACCGGCACAATTCCCGCCAATTTCGAAAACTGCACCACATTGGAAACCTTCAATGTGTCATACAATCTCTTAACGGGTCCTATCCCGAAATCCGGTTCCATATTCCCAAACTTACACCCGTCATCGTTCTCCGGCAACGACGGCTTATGCGGCGGCGTTTTGACAAAACCATGCGCCGCCGACACTCTGAAGCCTCTAGAGGTTGAACCACGTGAACGACAACAGCCCAAGAAGACGGCGGGGGCAATAGTGTGGATCATGGCGGCAGGGTTCGCAGTCGGACTCGTCGTGCTCGTCGCCGGAACAAAATGTTTCCGGGCAAATCACAGCCGTCGGTTTGCTGACCAGCGCGAGATCGGACCGTGGCAATTAACCGCTTTTCAACGGCTGAACTTTACGGCTGATGATGTGCTGGAGTGCCTGTCAATGACTGATAAGATCTTAGGGATGGGGTCCACGGGAACAGTGCACAAGGTCGAGATGCCAGGTGGCGAGATCATAGCGGTGAAGAAGCTGTGGGGCAAGCACAAGGAGAGCATCAGACGGAGGAGAGGGGTTTTAGCCGAAGTGGAGGTGCTAGGGAACGTAAGGCACAGGAACATAGTGAGATTGTTAGGGTGTTGCAGCAACAGGGAGTGCACGATGCTGCTCTACGAGTACATGCCCAATGGGAATTTAGACGATTTATTGCATGGGAAAAATAAGGGTGAGAATTTGGTAGCTGATTGGGCTACGAGGTACAAGATTGTGCTAGGCGTTGCTCAAGGGATTTGTTATCTTCACCATGACTGTGACCCGGTGATCGTTCACCGTGATCTCAAGCCTAGTAATATATTATTGGACGGTGAGATGGAGGCCAGAGTGGCTGATTTTGGGGTGGCTAAGCTGATCCAAACCGATGAATCCATGTCTGTCATTGCCGGATCTTATGGTTACATCGCACCAGGTGAGTTCATTCCATCATCTTCTTCTTTTCTATAATTAATTTTCAGTTTCATTTCAGTAATTGTTTAATTTTATTTGTTATTTTGATATTTAATTAACCAATTTTGTCTTCATACTAATCTTTCTCTCTTGTAGTTCACCTTTGTTTCAAATCAATGTCCTTTCTCATGTTATATCCAAATCATGAAGGGCTAGATTTTTTATTTTTTTATTTTAAAAGTTATTATATCCATTTTTGTTATGATATTAAAAAATATTATATAATAACAACACTAAGTAAAAATATCACTGAGACGCGAAATTTAGAGAGATCTAATATTACATAGTCCTATCCCTAACTAATAAAAAGGTTGTTTTTAAATAACCAACATGATAAAAAAATATTATAATACGTTAAAATTATAAATGCATAAAAACTAATAAAATATAATAAAACATCTAATAATTAAAATAATATTATAAAAATATAAACAATAATTTTTGAAACATAAAAAATAAATTTAAAATATCATATTACATAGATTTAAGATAATTAATTCTTAAAAAATTATGATTTAGTTCTTAAATGATTAAATATTTATTTCAAATCAAGGAGCATCGGGTTGTTAAAAAGAATTAGTTATAAACAATATTATAAAAATATTAATGATAATTTCTAAAATATAAATATTTTAAGTAACAGAAATCAATATAATTAATTATTAAAAATGTTATTGGTTAATTTGATTTAATGAATGAATTTTTGATTTGATTAAAATATCTACCTTAGATCGATAAGTGTCAAGATCTCTTTAAGAGAATGTTAGATAATAAAACTCTTATAAGGTCATTTTCAATGAACTTCTCTTATCTATTTCTCTTTCTCTTTTCCTTTTGTTAAAGCAAATGGGATTGGAAGTGATTATCCATTCTCAAAGATTGGTGAATCTTACAGTGCCCACTCCACAAAAGAATTTCTTAAGATACTTTCTATTCGTTGTGGTTTGACTTTGCTTTCCAATCACTTGTGCTTTCAGCTTAAATCTGATGATGATTGTTGTTGATGTTTTTGTCTTTCTTTGCAGAGTATGCTTATACCCTACAAGTTGATGAGAAGAGTGACATTTATAGCTTTGGAGTTGTGTTAATGGAGATCATAAGCGGAAAAAGATCAGTCGAGTCCGAGTTCGGGGATGGCAATAGTATTGTGGATTGGGTGAGGTCTAAGATTAAGATCACAGATGGTATAAATGATGTTTTAGATAAGAATGCAGGAGCTTCCATTGCATTTGTGAAGGAGGAAATGATGCAAATGCTTAGAATTGCTTTGTTGTGTACTAGCCGGAATCCGGCGGACCGGCCATCCATGAGGGATGTGGTTTTAATGCTGCAAGAGGCTAAGCCAAAGAGAAAATTGTCTGAAAGTTAGCCGGTTGTTTTGGTGGTGATCGCAGTCTTCTTAGACAAGGGTGTGACATATAGTAGAAAAGTTATATTGGGGATTTGTTAATATGATATTTGTAACTTTTCTTAAATTTATTTATTTTATGTTATTTTTCTTAAAGGAGTGGGGGATTGGTATAGGATAGGTGATTTTTTTTACTTTATTTCAATGTAATTTTTAAGTGTTCTTGTTCTAATTTTGCTTTGGTGTTACTTTTTTTCTTGACACTTTATAAGATGGAGTGTTGATGATGTTTAGTGTGGCACAAAGATTATGGTGGAAACTAATATTGAATACTTAATATTAGGCTTGAAAATTAAGTCTAGGTTCACTTGGGTTCGACCTGAAATTAATGAGCCTAGTTCAGTTTGATGGAAATTCGAGTAGGACTCGGGTTTTTTCTTAAAGTTTTTGTGCTTCAGTTTGTGCTGTAACTCGAGTTAACCAACTCGACTTGGACAGGAATCTAAAAGTTTTAAAAAAATGATATTATTTTTAAAATTTAAATTAAAAAAGAACATAATTAAATTCAAATTCAATCAAGTTTCAGGCTATTGAAATTTGACCGGACTTAGGTTCAGACCTTGTGTTTTAGGCTCAATCAATTTTGGGGCTAAGTTCAGCTTCAAATACTAATTTTTAGATTAGACTTGGGCCACCCAACCAACGCAAACCCAACCCCGACGTCAACCCCGACCTATTATCATCCTCATTCATTAGTAGAGAAGATTTAAACTTACTATTTCCTTCTATAAAAAGATCAAATCTTAACAAGAACAGAGCAATACAACTAATATGGATTGTTATGCATTGAAGAGGAGTGAGTGAAAATGGTTGAATGAATCCAAGTTTCAGATTCC
>JAOQMM010000006.1:21359232-21391369 GCA_027563515.1 Erythroxylum platyclados
GTCTCCGATGCTACTTTTCCATTTCAGGAGGGCTTCAGCTTCTGAGTTCAAACCTGAGGTTGGTTTATGAAAATATACTGATAATAGCAGGGAAGCAAGCAAGATAACTTCCAGAGAAACTTGGTTTCCTCGGTTCGCCATTGTTGATAAGTGAATGTTTAAGAGATACTTGATAGACACTCTCACCAAGTTGTAGCTCCTTATACAGCGTAGTCACTGACTGGATTATGTGTGGACCAATTCAACAAGTAGCATATGGCTCATGTAAGTCAGAAGTCACGAACTTGGAGACAAGTGTGATAAATCAGGTGGACCTGTGCATGGAAACGGAGGCTTGGGTAGATTTTCAAGGGACATCCTAAGATTTCAAACTTCCCCATGAATATTTTTGTAAATTTAAATTATTATTTTGTTAAATAATTTATATAAGATGGAAAAATTCAAAGATTTATGGAGCAAGTGCGCAGAGCACCAAAAGTCTTTAGCGTGACTTGAGGGTTGTGATCAACTCACTGTGACTGATGGATTGGCTTCGAGTCTTTGGCATGACTTGAGGATTGTCATCGATTTCGTCTGTGGATTGTGATTGATGGGCTGATTTCAATTCTTGAAGTTAAAATTTCATTGGCTGTGCTCGAGGTAGAAACTTGAATGTTGATTTTCAACTCATTTTCACTTTAGAAGCTTTGCTATTTTAGCATATTAGGTACTTCTAGACTTTCTTAAATTCCACATATCCACAAGAATTTTACTGATAAACGTTGAGATTAACAATATACTGTATAAATAACCCAAAATCATAGGCTTCTTTGAATTTGATAATGATCTGATAATCCAAAATCTTCAAAGTCATTTCTAACTTGGAAACTGTTTGGCTCCCCACTCAAGCTCAGTTAAATGATGTACAAGTCATATCTTAGCTTTTTGGGCTTTTCTTTTTTTATCATACAAGGTCAAGCAAATTCGAGAAGTACACAACTTTGTGCAATTTACCGTGGAAACGGACCAAATGTTTGATACTTTTATATAATTAACAATATATTATCAAACAAGTACACAAGTTTACATCAGTTCACATCATCTACAAATCAGCTTCAGTTACCTGGAAGTACGGTTAAAGTCTCTGAAAACTCGTTCCAGAAGCCATCAAGAAAACTGCAGAGATGACACAAGAACATAGTTTCAGTTGTTTTTCTTTTTAATTTGAAAATTAGATTATTAAATATATATATAATAATTCATAAACAAGTTTCAATCTTGCCATACGGGAGTGAAACAACAAAACAAAAAGACGAGAACTTCACGATACATCAAGGGAACCTGATCATACATAAGATGTTACTTGTTCTGTTTAGCAGCTACAGTCCTTTGAACTGTTGAAACTCCGTCTACAAATTTTGTTCGGAAAAGGACGTTGGCGTTGTTGAACATGCCTTCTTTCAGAGAAACCACAACAAACTACACCAACCATTGAAAAGAGAAGTTTTCAGATAAACAAAACCAGTTACACTAGCTTAAAAAGAGAAGAATCCTTGTTAAAGAGAACTTCTGTGATTCCCTATTGTCATTAAGATATTATCTATACTTATTATCCCAATTTCATTCAACATAAAAGGAAATGAGAGGACCTGGGAGTGTGGGAAGTGAGCTTTGATCATTCTCCCTATGTTCTGTGTATGACTTAAATCAAGAGCAGCGTCGACCTGTCACAACCACCTCAACGATTAATCACTTGCATGAAGAACCAGAAGAAAAGTCTTGCATGCATACGAATACCCTGATTATGCTAATGTCCTTCAAATGATTTCATAATGCCCTTTGAAGGAAATTCAGAGATTGGTAGAATTCATGCGAATGTGTCAGTTCCCGATAATAAACGTAGAATTCCACATCAAAGGACTTGAAAAGGGTTTATTCCAAGCAAAGAAAATGACAAATAGATTGTAAAAATATACCTCATCAAGAATATAAAGGGGAGCTGGCTTGAAGAGAAGCAGTGCCAAGATTAGAGAGAGGGCCAGCAAGGATCTTTGGCCACCACTTAGTTCTGACAGCGACTGTTTCCAAACACTACCAAATGCAACACGAACCTCAAGACCATCAAGGAAACTGCTGCCTTCAGGAGGTTCTAGTTTTGCCATGGTTCCAGGTAATAGGGTAGAAAAGATGGATCCAAAGTCACTGAATGGGGGAGATGATAGGATACAAATATGATTAACTTTTGGCAAGTCAATAATGAGAGCATCCATCACTTACACTAAGATCTTCAATAATTAGTAAGGAAACAAACAATTATATGGGAAGAACAAAGAGATGGCAGTTGTGAAAGGAGAAGAAAAGTAGAAACTCACTTGTTTACTTTAACCCAAGTAACTTTGAGAGTTTCTTTCTTCTTCTCATCCAGCTCTTCAATCACCTTCTTGATTTTAGACTTGTCATTCTACATTAAGAGGTTATCAGCATGGCATAAGTATCAAAGCTGAGATACAACAATGTGTGAACATATCAGGCGTTTAACAACCTCAATGATGTTTTTCCTGGAAATCAAATCATTGTACTCATCTTCAGCTTTCTCAAACATTGCCATTACTTTCTTGTTCACCCTTTTCTCAAGACTGCCATGAACATAGAAACAAAGCCGAAAAGAGAAAACAAAAGTTCAATCAGTTCTCTTGGCTGCAAGCTTGACAGTATAAAACCAACTGGTGCTACTACAATATTAAGACAAATAGCAATATGAGAATTATAGCATTTGAAAATTTCTTATTCTCACACCCTGATTGCTCAGATTGTAGCTTCTCAAGCTCCCCCCTAGCTTTAAAAGTATCACGGGACGTAAAATCATAGTCTGTACCACTTCTGCCAAAAAGCTGTTTCTCAGAAGCAATCCACGGATGCTTCTCGATTAATTTCTCTACCTTCATAAAGCAATCTTTCTGCTCCATTTCCATTCTTTTCACCTATTAAAATGTAATTGGTTCAGTGACTCAAGGTGGGAAATATGTGTATGTACTCCATCAGAAAGATTACCTCATTTTCCAACTTCTTCTTCTCCAGCTTCAACTCACTAAGTTTGTTTTGGAGTGTTTTCTGCTCTTTGAGAATGCCACTTATCTGTGCATCACATTTCTTCATCTTTTGACGAATAGAATTCAGTTCAGACTGGGCTTGGTCATGATTCTTACGAGTGGAAGCAACCTGCAAGATGGGGAATGTTGCAATTATTTGAGACCGTGAACTTGCAAATACAGATATCTAAGTTTACCTTGACTTTTTGCTCTTCTACTTCTGCATTGAGGGAGTCAATTTGTTTACTTAAAGATTCTTGCTGACTCTCCAAAGACGCAAGCTCCTTTTTAACTTCTTCCTGTTCCATAATTAGTTTCTCTCTTTCATTCTCGTGCCTCTATAAACCAGCGAAACATGCCCAGGGCATTAGAGACCCGTTGAGGAATTAAATCAAATTTTCAGAAACAAATCTAGTTCTTTCTGAATTTTTCCAACAAAAGAGTATGCTTTCATTTCTGGAATGTCTTGATCAATGTCCAACAAATTTCTAAAAAATGATAAGGATAATTGGATTGCTACCTTGACGTCCTTTGAAGCTGACTGCATTTGAGCCTTGATGACCTTGATTTTCTTTTCCAAGTCTTTGAGCCTGTTCGAACGACTACTGTCATGATCTTTTATTGATTTTTCAAGCCTTTTAACCTCACCAAGGCACTTATCATACACAGCTTGCTTTTCTTTGGCTGCAACTTTTGCTTCTTCAAGTTCTTGCTCAATCTTCTTTACTAATTCACCAAGCTGGACAGCGGCCCCCGCCCCCCAAAAATAATAAAATAAAAAGAGAAAGTGAGAAAGTGAGAAAATGTGAAAGGAGTGTGAGTTTATCACTGCACAAGACCAAAACTTGAAGCAATATTATTGCAGAAAATAGGATGGACATTTTAAGAGAGAGTGGAGACGCTTTAAAACCTTATGGTGCTCATTTTGCTCGATCCTTCCCTGAAATAAAGAGAGGTCATATGATTTAAGCTCCAACTGTTTTTTAAGGTCCATGAACTTCTTGTGAACAGGCATGAGCTCCTTTATCTGTAATTTTGAGAGGAAAAATCAGAGTAGCAAAAGTAAGAAGGAAATATTTATATTCACTAATAAAGAAGGCAAACACTCATAATTAACAAGATGCGAGAATGTACACTAACGCGTGATACATATACCCATAATAAAACTCTATGCGAGATACAAGTTTCCTTAAATGTGAAGGGGAAATAAATACAGCATCTCTCACCTGTGCTTCGATTTCAGACAACCTTCTCTGATGTAGCAGAAGATTTGATTCAGCCTCGGCCAATTTATGAAGCTGCCTCAAAAGATCACCACCACCCCTAAAACCATTATATTTTCTTAATACTATATGTTTCACTAACAAAATTACATATTAGAAACTCCAGAGAAATTGTTTTCTTCTTTTTCTTTCATGGGCTGCAAAAAAAGGTGGGGACTGTAGGTAAAAATCCACATGGGTAGCTGAAGAAGCAACTTACTTGCGGCTTCCACCAGTCAACAGACCACTTGGCTGGAATACATCACCTTGAAGGGTGACACTTGGAGTACGAATTTCTCGATTAAAAGCGACCTATGGAACATTCAATGAGTTGCTCACTGTATACATGACAAATATAAGAGCATCACTAAGTGGGATACCTCCTTTGCAGCATCTATGGATTTGCAAATGAAAGTTGAACCAAAAACATACTCGATTGCACTCTGCATAACAAAGCCACAAGAGATAAGAACATAATAAGAAAGAATAAGGATAGTATGATATAAGCCCCAGTAAAACAGACATATTCAAACAGTAAGCAACATTGCTCATGTACAGGAAGATACTTTACACATCCTGTTGCAGAAACTTGAGGTAATACCAACAAACTACAAATTTATACACAGTGGGACGCTGATTGAGACAACTGTGAAGAGCCTAGGGGCAACATACCTTTAGTTCCTCATCATAACCAACCAAAGAAAGTGCCACTTCTGCATTCTCCTTGCCAACCTAAATATATCATTTCAAAATCAACAAAAATTTATGCTACCTGGCATCAAACAAAAGTGAAAGGATGATAACAATTACTAACCAGTCTAACTGCAGCCTGCCTAACTTTTGGGGGTAGTGTATGTGATTGAATTTTATTCAAAGGTATAATTGTCACTCTCCTTTGTAGGTTTCCATTTTGAAGGAGTTGCTTTCCAGTATTTTCAGTGTCTACAACAACATTATACAATTTCCCGCCTGCAGTAACCTACAAATTTATTGAAATTTGAAAAGGTTTTCACAAATCAAACAAGCTTTTCATCATTATCAAGAAAAAATACACTTCTCTTACCTCTAATGCGGTCATCGTCGCACTATCCTTCACTCTAATAAGTTTTGCCACCACACCCTTTACTTTTGACCTATCAAAGTTCTTCACAGGGTCACGATAGTTGAACTGAACATTTGAGACTTGAGCCGAAAGATCACGTATTTGATCTTTTAGTTTCTGCACTTGCTCCAACTCAGTTGCACGATCCTGAAGAAGGTATTAGAACTGAAGATAAATATAAAACCATATGGGTCCAAACACAATAAATAACAACTAAAGACCATCTGATTCTTTTCTCCTCTGATGTTCTCCAAAAAGAACATCTGAATCTTTGTTCAGCACAAAAATGTGAAAGCATTTGAACCTTTTGTAGAGCTTCCATTTGACCGTCCTTATATGGAAGAGATTCTAAAGCCACTTTAACGTTATCCACATCCTTCTTTCTAGCATTTAATTCCTTTTCTACAGAAACAGCCTCTTCACGCTTTGACAACAATTGATGCTTTTTCTCTTTCAACTCTTTTTCAGAATGGTTAATTTTTGTCCTCAACTGCTTCAATTCTGTTTCAGCATTCCCAACTGCAATTTTTGCTTCACCTAATTGATCTTCGAGGCACTTCTCCTCATTCCCACTGCTTTTCCCAGCTAGTACACCCTATCAACATCAACAAGTACTTGCTCATAACAAATTCAGGAGAATTTAAGATGAAAACAAACAGATTGAGGTACTGCTTACTTGGTAATCTTTCTCATTCTCTTCCAAACTCTTAGATAGTTCCTCATATCTATTCTTGAGGTCAGCTGCTCCATCTTCAGACTTTCTAACAGCTGTGGCCCTTTCTTCTAGAGATTTATTCAGGTCCTCAATGGTATTATTCATCTAGTGAAACAGAATGAATTATGAACACTAAACTTTTGATATTTGACTTTTATAAACAAACACTAAAGAGAAACACAACTTGGTAAAGGAAAGGCAGTTACCGTTTTAGCGTTCTTGTTTTCACTCCTCAGAGTATCTTCCTTGTTACTTAACACTGATACTTCTCGCACAAGATCTTGAGAGAGCTTGTCAACTTTATCTGACAAAGTTTTTACTTCATCACCCATAGTTGCCTCCTTCTCTGCAGTCAACTTTGACACTTCCAACTCCATTTCTTGTATTTCCCTCTGCATACTTTCTGCGTCACCATCAATCTCTGCAATCTTGGCCTTTACATGTTCAACCTCATTCACTGCACTTTCTCTAATTTTCTCCGCCTGAACATACTCATAAGCAATACAAAATCTTTTCAATCGATCCAATTCTGCATTTCCATTGGTCCACTGCATGTACTGCATCCTTTCCTTCCTCAGCTTCTCCAACGCAGGCAATATCTCCTGGTCAAGAAGCTTATTAATCTCATCAACCTTACTCTGCTTCTTCTCGAGAGTTTTCAAAGCAGACTCCTTCTTTGTCTCATACATTCTCGTCCCTGCAGCCTCTTCAAGCATTGACAGTATCTCAGGTGGTTTCATATTTAACACCTTGGTGATGCGTCCTTGCATAATAAGAAAATGTGGATTGTTGACATTTAACTGGACAGAATGGAACATGTTCTGTACTTGACTAGGTTGGGCAAGCTTTCCATTTATCAGGTACTTGTTCCTTCCACCAACCACAATCTATGCACCAATAAGAACACATTAGCCTAGCATAGAAAATTAACTCCCACCAAATTTCACAAATTGTCAAAATACCTCACCATTTATTAGGATTCAGGTTGTAAATGCTTATACTTTCCAATATGCCAAAGAAAAATCAACAAAATTTAAGCATTTCCATCTTCAAAATTAAATGTAATCGTCGTCACTCAAGAACTAACCTGTCTAGTCACAGTGATTTCCGAATGGTCCTCGTAACCAAGAGGACTCCTACTCCTATCAGAATTATCGAACACAATAGACACAGTAGCCTTAGTAATTCCGGCTTGGCCTTGCTTGTAGACCAGCTCTTGCAGATTCGAAGCACGAACCTGTTGCAAATTGGTTATGCCAAGCACGAAGCAAATCGAGTCCAAAATGTTAGATTTACCCGACCCATTCAAACCCGTTATAGCGTTGAAGAACGGATCGAAACCCTGGACCACTGTTCTCGTCGCATAGGATTTGAACCCCTCCAAGCATATCTCTTTGATGTACATTTTCTTCAGAGAGTACAAAAATCGCCAATTGGGTGAAAGCGAGGGAGCGAGTTGTAGATCCTGAGGGTTTCCGAGTTCCGAAACCCAGTAATCAGCGGTGACCGGCGGATACGGAGCCTGGCGGTGATGCTAATTTCCTGGAGGGAGGGATGAGGTATCTGATTTTGAATTTCAGTGGACGCATCAAGAGCTTAAGGAGGCGGGAAAATGCAGTTTTATTGTTTTTGTTATTTATTTATTTCTTAGAAGAAAATTTGTGATTGGCGTTTAATTAGTTCTTACCGGACTTATGATTATAATAGATTGGGCCTAGGCCCAAAATTTTATTACAAATCTTAAAAGCCCATAATTAAAATAAAAATCTTATTAAACTAAAAATATAAAAAGATGTTAATTTATCATCGCTATAAAATTATTTAAAATGAATTAAATTATACTAAATCTTTTAAAATTTGAAATTATTCAATATACTCTGAATATCAAATTTTAAAATCAGGTTAAATCTAATCAAATTAAACCGTAAAAATATCAAATTTTTAACCGGTTAACTTCAAATCATACTAACTCAATTGTTATGATTAGTCTAACTCAACATATCAAATTCAAAGCGAACAAACCATACTTAGCATGTTAACTTCGAACCAAATCAGACAGAGTTCAATTTGTCAATCCCTACCCTTAAACATCATGTTTAGATTTGTTTTTAAAGTTGCTTATTGATCTTCTCCACCGCACACAAGAATCTAGTAAGCGTTCCAAGAAAATGATGATTCGCTCTTTCATTTACCAGCCAGAATGGCCAATCTGTTTATACAAAGGAATAGATTAAGTCCCTCACACCAACTAATAATGCCATTTTGGTCTCAGTTCCTCTTCCTTCTCGGTTAACTCTCGATATTGGTACCATTCTGAGCCAGTCTTACCCACTGGTAATGGAGGTCGGACAAAAATCTCGACCGGCCTCGGGACGTGGACAGTCAAATGGAGTTCTTTGGTGGTATCTTCAAAATTTAGATTCGACCCTTTAGTTGATTTCCTAACTGGTTCAACAGCAATCCATCCTAGTCCTGATATAGCAATGTCACTAGCAGGCCTGTCAGTGCAAGAAAAAGCTAAGATTGTTAAGGACTCCTGTGACCTGAAATCAACAAGATGGAATTAAATAGGAGTATAATCATTAGTTTAACCTTTCTACATCTTCAAAATTAATTTGTAATCTACGTGTTAGTTCGAGTCCTTTCCAATCATCTGCTCTGTCTGTTCTTGTAGGGGGAGTCAATACAACTCCCAGTTCTTTCTGCAAGATTTTGGAGTTAAAAAAAGATGCAATATGAACGTATGATTGCAGTAACTTTGCATCAACATGTTGTTACCTGGTAAAATTCATCAGCTTTCTCGGTGGGCACAACATGGATTTGCAGAGCTTTCGGGCCATAAAATGTTAAAGAAGTTTCTGGGAGAACCTGAATTAGCCAGAATTATAATACACTCGCAAACAAAGAACCCACAAGATACAGAAATTATTAACCTTTAAGACATCAATCCGAACAAGGCCTCCCCAAAATATAGAAAAACCATTTAATCCATCGGAATTCCATCGGTCTGCTATTCCAATTTCAGAAGCAACCCTAGCATTCTGGTTTACGGGAAGAAAACTTTTTGGTTAATTGAGCATATTTAGGAGCAATCTTAAAGGATACTTTGTAAGAGTGCATACTGGTAAAGTTGTTCCCTTTAGACGACTTCGAGGAGCAAGGATAGGCAAGTCCTCGGAATGAACAACTGCAGATTGCCTATGGTGGAGATGAACTCCAGGTGTATCGAATAATTTCTGTTAATGAAAAAATAACATAAAGAGGACTAGAAACAGAATCAATAAAGACAATCAACCATTTGAGATGAAATAAAATGTGGCATACCCCTCCTCCTAGGAATGCATTAATTTGAATCGGGCCTAAAGTCGTTCCAGGGACAGCAGACTGTATAGGTTTGTATTTCCGAGCAGCTGCAGCAGCAGGATCCCGCTGTGCCATGGTTTCTGAAATTGACAGTAGAAATAACAAGATGCTTTTAAAACCCAAGCATGTTCACCGAGAACTTCATCTCTGCATATTCTTTCTTGGAATCCCAAAAGATATGATATCTACAGCTCTGCTAAATCTGAATACTTACTGAGTAAAGCATCAATAAAGGCGGATTTGCCAACATTAGCGGAACCCTGTAACATTGATGAAACTAAAACATGAACATTCTTTAACTAAGAAAATTTTAGAAGAGTTTATAGTCCAAAGAACAAAACAGAAAACTCTTCAACAAATGTATTCGAACGGAAAAGATGAAAACACTGGTGCATCTACGGTGTGCTATTTTGAACATTGATCTGTACACACAGTAGATCCTGGGATAAGGGGCAAAATAACAACAATTTAATCAAATAGTGGTAATCCAGGTAAGAATTAAAGCAACTTTGACATTTCTTCCTAATAACAAATTCCAGAATTGATCAATTTTCTTTCTGTAAGTAGTCCTTAAATCAGCCTCAAACCGAGCTTAGTGGTTTGGACAAGCTTCGTAAAAGTAGACAGCCATCAAATGAGAAAGTGGGTTATACTCTTCACTTCCATTTCCTAACATTAGAGAGTACATAAGACAAGATCCTCCATATATCAGATGAGTATCCTAAATTTTCTTACTGTTTAATGTATCTTGTTCGTTAGCCTCTCTTTTCTTCCGAATTACTCTGAAGTATATATATCTTTTACCCCCACTATTCTATGATTGATCTCATCACCATGGAAAAAAATTGAACGTCACAGGCTAGCAGTGGCATGCACCTCAAAAGACTTATCAACAAAAAAATTTAACTTAATCTGCAAGTGAATCTGAAGCTTCCAATTCAGAGTGACTAACCAGAATGTAAACATCCCTGCCCTGCACAACAAGCAACAAAAAGTTACGAACGTCATTAAACAAATAATATAACTTGTTATATATACAGGCACTCATTAGAAGATAGCAAGTTTGTTTCAGGACAAACTTACCAACTTACGAAAAATAAATGATACAACAACATTCAGGCAAAGAGAAGCAAAAGTAAAGAGAAATCAACCATTATGCACAAGTCAAAAGAAGAAAATAAGCATAAAATGTAATTAAGGCTCATAAACAACACTTATGCAGTGGACTGAAAAGCATCAGCAAGGACTAATGGAGTACTGGCTATAGATGCATAGAGGATAAGTAGAAAACCTTTCTCTCCTTTTGGATTTCTGATACAATTCCGACAATTCCCACTAATGACTTTGAGCTTGTAAGATGTACACTAAGAACACTGCAAAAGGGCATCCCAACTCAGAAATATGCAAAACAAGTCTTAACCCCAAAATTATATGTATCCTTTGGACAAAAATGTCGGAATATTTTCGACTATGAGATGTCTGACTGAAAAGTAAAGGATGTAAAGGCTCCACAAGTAATCAAATCAGTGACATGAATTTCATTTTACTTACTGAAGAACTAAGAAAAACTCGAAACAATAATGAAGCAAAGGTAGTATACATAAAATGTTGGTGTATACATAAATGTTAGAACTTACTTGAGCTTCTTCTTTGTAGTGGCCTCTACAACCCAATCACCAACACAATTGAGATCAGTATCCCTTGGAAGGAGATCAATCTGGCAATAAAAGTCCTGGAAGTTAGTTACAAACTCTCACAACTAGAAACAGCCAATGCACTAGATTATTACCTTAGTCACAACTAGTATGATGGGATTTGCGCCAACTAGATCACGAACACGGGCCAAAAAGCTTCCATTGAAGTCCACAATGTCAACCTACTTCCTCAGAAGATCAACAGTACATCAGATTACCATTCATCAAGAAGGAACTGAGAATCTCAATTTTGATACCAGAGTAGCTCGTAAATTTTTCAGAAAATGAATGTGTATAGGCTAGCACTCACCAATTTCACAATCAAAGCCTTTTCATTACGCAGATGAGACAACTTTTCCCGGAGCTCTTCAGCAGAAACAAACTGCTTACCACCAGAATAGCCTCCATTCCCACCAACAGCAGTTATCATGTGCCCGTGAGATAAAAGCTTACATCTTCTGCAAATAACAGTCCTAAGCTGATGATGTCTCTTCTTCTGCAACTCAAAATGAAAAGCTCAAAGCTTCACAACCCTAAATTTTGATTAACAAAAACATCACGTCAATTAGAAAAAGCTTCGAGATACCAATTCGTAGGTATCAGGGTCCACGTATCCCGGAGCATCCAAATCCACGGTGTGCAACGGAGCTCCACATCCATAACAAGAGGCCACTGCTCTATTCACCTTCAGAGGTTTCTCCTTTTCTCTACTCTTTTTCTTCTTAACCTCCTTCAACACAACCTTAGCAGCTTCAAACGCTCTCTGCCGCTCCAGAAACCTCTCGCCGGGGCTCGGAGCCGCCGCTCCAATCCCGTCGATTTCTGGGATTTCGTCTGAACTTGGAACTCTGTTTTTGTGCTGGGTCTGTGATTGTGCGGATTTGCAGTAGATAGGCACGGGTTTCGTACAAATTCTGAGGAACTTGGCATTGGAATACGAAACATTGTGAGGTAGAGAAAGAGGAGATAGAAATGGGCAGAGCACTTTGGGCGCCATTCGATGACCCTTTTTAGAGAGGTTTTAGCTGGAAATGAAGGAACTTTCGTTTGTGGGCAGATATTAAAATGACCAGATTTTAAGAAAACTAGAAAAGATCGCGACTTTACCGTTACAAATCATTTTCACAGTTTTAATACGAGGCCTTCGTGACAACATCGTAAAAGTGGTTCAAAGATTCACTTAAAAGTCTAAAACTACGAACAGATAATCAGTTTGTTTGTTAATACACACTTGTTTAACTGCTACATTACATTAGAGAAGGATCCTAAAAAGCAACCATTCTAACACGAACAAGAGAAACAAACAGTCAGACTCCGACATTCTCGGAAATCCCTCTAAGTGAGTCAGGAGCTTGAGTGGGGAACACAACATTGTCGTAGAGAACTCCTGCAACTGCGGCTCCAACCAAGGGTCCAACCCAATAGACTGCTTGATTTCTGAACTTTCCGGCGATGACTGCAGACCCAAAAGCACATGCAGGGTTCATTGAGCCACCTGAGAACGGTCCTGTAGCCAACACACAAGCTCCTGCCGTGAACCCAATGGCTAAGGGTCCAATGGCTCCCAGTTGACCACGTCTAGGGTCTCCGGCGGCATAAACAGTGTACACCAATCCGAATGTTAGTACACCTTCTAGCAGAGAGGCACCAAACCCTGTCATTTCTTCTGCTATTGCATAGACCGGAACATTCTGCAAAATGACATTAAAGTTGGAATCTTGGTCAAGATTGGAACTTCTATTGTGCTCTTAATCCACAGGAAAGTGCAAGAAATATGATCACCTGTGAGACAGTTACAACTCTAAGGAGAAGGCAAGCCATGACAGAAGCGAACATTTGCGAAATCCAGTAGAATAAAGCAGTGGGGACACTGATGTGGCCTCCAATGGCCATACCAAATGTGACGGCGGGGTTCACATGCCCACCAGAGGCTGTGGCGGCGATATAAACAGCCGAGGAAAGTGCAAGAACATTCGCAACTGCAACCACCACCAGACTCGACGGATCAGTCTCTGCGGCATTTGGCGTCAACTTCCCTGAAACCAAACATTAAAAAAGACGATAGAACACTTAAAATCCTAAACAACGCTTCCTGAATTGTCATGTAATTGGCTAATAAAGAAGAAGAAAGCATTGTTACTACAAGAAACACGAAGATAAACATAATTCTACACTTACGTGAAGCCATAGAAGAACCAACCACAGCAAACACATAAAAGAACGTGGAGATGAACTCTGCGAGATAGGATTTGAGAGCATCAGGAGTGATAGATTGCTCGAAACGGGCTTTGAGTGAAGATGGGGCCATTTGTTAGAATGAGGCACAAGGAATTACAAGAACAACTTCAAGATTCTGTTGTGTGCAGATTACTTGAAACTGCTACCGTTCTGATTGATCAGTAGAGGTTGGATATGGAAGAGTTTCATATATATATGATCGTTGGAAATGTAACCCTTCGTGGAAGGGCTTAAAATTCGAAAAGTAACCACCATGTCGCCTCGTGGTATCGTGAAAAAACTGAAAACGTGATGTGTTCATTTCCAGGTACCGTTTTCCAACCGTCTGAAATGACCCTGGAAATGTGTTGCATATTAAATAAACTAATAATTCTTAAAAAACACATCTTTTTTCACGAGTCCTTTCTTTTTCAGTTCGTATTTTTCGAATTTAACTTCTCCCTCTTCCCTCTTCCTCGGATAAGAAAGTAAGACCAGCCATGGAGGGTCTTGTTCATGATATCAGTTAAGATTGTTGAATATCAGTTTGTCTGTACATTCTTACAGGTGATTCAGATAAAATAGATTCATAAAAAAGCAACCTCGGAACTTCAAATACATGAACAGAAAAACAAACGATCTACTCCTAATTATTAACTTTGAGTTTGGTAACTGGTAATGACAACTTAATCAATGGTCGGACCTCTGTTTTGAAGATCAGAAAACAGAGCTTGTCCACCGAGAAGTACACAAATCCACCACTCGAGTGAGTCACAAAGGATCCGAAACTCTTACCAACGATGCAGTGCCACGCCGGACCATAAACACTATCGAACTCCTGAAACACAAAACGAAGATTTTCCTTAAAGAGAGTTGTATTGCAGTTCCTTTAAGACGAAAAGCCAAGCCGCAAAAAGAGAATAAAGAAGGTAGCTTTATAAATCAAATATGATACACCAAGAGATTTCAGCGATTTCTAAAAAAGGGTCTCTCCAAAAAGTTGAAACTTTTCGTTCCCTGAAAGGAACATTTCAATAACAACACTAAAGTTGCAATCTTGAAGACAGAACCTGATGTTCAAGTCTGGGACTAGTAATGTGACAAAATAGCAATAATAACCAAATATATCGAAACATAGAGACAGAGAAGGCTATTTCAGTTCACTAAAGCATGAAATTTTCGCAAAGTTTTTCGTTTCGATACCTTCTTCAGAGACATAGCAATTTGACTAGGATTGGGTCTCTTATCAAGATTGGCGTCGAGTAGTGCTCTGGTACACCGGAACGCGCGTTCCTGCATTGGACCAGGCATATCCGCTGATCTCAGCCGTACATTCAAACCAACGGCTATTGCAGCGATCCTCGCGTCGTCGGACGGAGCTTTCACAATGGGTGGCACAGCTAACATGCTCGTGGGAGGACGCCGCATTGCTTCCCTGCTCGACGACAGTCTTCGAAGCCTCTTTCCATTCTCTGACTCGGGTCTTCTCTCCATGAAATGAAAGCTGAAACAAGTCAGTCAGTGAGCTCAAAGCGATAGTGTTCTTTCAGAGAGAGAGAGAGAGAGAGAGCTCGTCGATTTGTTAGAAATAGCTTTAAAATGTTTGAACTTTTACTTTGACTAAGCCAGTGTCGGTATCTGTTTGATGATTGAAAGAGACAAGCAATAGGGACAACGTTCTTGGTGCTTTTTGTGTGTTTTGTAACGCAATGTCAGAGTCTGAGATATAGGGTAAAAGATTTGTTTCAGGTACGAGTACCAATTTACCTTTTTACAGAGACAAGGCACTAATTGTAGGCAAACTTTTCTTTTTCTGCAACCTGATGGTAGAGGAGGAAGAACAAGCACTGACATCAACTAATATCTTCTCTAGCAGGAGGCCAATACAATCTCAGTTAAAACCCACTTGGAAGAAGATGGGTTAATTAAGTGAATTTAATTATATATAAAGACAAAAATAGAAAGCATATATAAGGTATACACTATGGAGGCATCATTATAATCAAAAGGTAACATCTCAAAGAAAAGACCAAGACAAAGAAGTGTCAACAGGGATAATGGTTTATCATTCTGATGTATGAGACAGTAGATGAGTTTCTTCTTGAGTATTCATTTTGGTTCTGAGATTCCATTTTGTGTATTGTGTTATGTTGGATTTCATAATGCCTGCATCTCTAAACTGGTTACCTTCTCAGTGGATGGGGTGTGCTCCATGTTTTCGCTGGCAGTGGTCATTTCTTGAACCGGCGGAGGATTAACAATGGCCATCTGCATGGCAAAGTTATCCGATAGACGACCTTTCATCTGCCTGTGCTCCTGGCATAATGCACACCAGTGAATAAAGCAATGCACCACGCATGGATCAAAAGGCGAGTTCTGCATTCAACAAATAATAACATATCAATAGGCTGCAAGTTTCACTTATAAGTATTACGGTTCATTCATCTGTGAAAATTCAAAAGTCAAAATCATAACTCGTGTGCTCAATTCCAATATTAATATTATTCCATTGTGGAAAACAAAAACTGTCTGGTTCTAACACCTTAGCCTAGTTTAACAAGCACTGCCACTTATCTGCCAACAATGCATGTATACAGTAATTGGGGCCAGATTGTTGGCTTTCAAGTGGATTCAATCATTAAGCTTTAACCTTATGAAAACTAAGCATACAGATCAAGAAGATACGGATGATTAATAACAACAGTAAAGTTATAGTAAAATCGAGCAAATCACAATCATAACAAATTACATCTCAGAATATTGAGACATCACAGTACAACATAGAGCAGGGAGCAAACCAAAGCAGCTCCTGAAATTGGAATAGTTTGATGGTGGTAGTGGCAAGCAATTATGGGATTAATATCCATATGACCAGTCAAACATATGCATAAACTTGTGAAGGTATCAGTATAACCAGCATCAAGATTTACCTTAAGATGACATTTTTTCTGTAAAGATTGTAACAAGACCAGTAAATATGCCACACATCCAGCAGGCAAAAAGTAAGCCCTCAAAGATAAGAAATGACGTTCTCGGGTCAATGCCATGGAATACTGCTGCTGCTGCTGCTAGTGCTATGCCACCTTCAATACAAACGGCATGACAAATGCACGGCGTAGTCCAAGGAGTATTAGCTCTCAACTGCTCCACATTTCAACCAAATAGAACACGGGCAAAACAGCCCCGTCCAACCTGTGGCAGAGATGAAAGAAGATAAGTATCACCAACTCTTTAATAGAGGTCAATCACAGGAAATCCTGATAGAAGAGCAAAAGCTAAAAGCCATCTACATGTAATCAAGAAACACCAGGGATGCATAAAAAGAATAAGAATTTTCTCGAGAATTAAACCTGAAATTCTATCAAGGTCAAGAAACTTGAAAATTGCCATCTTTTCGGGATAAGCAAGTTTGCATGCGTGAACTGCAAGAAGGCCTCAAATTGAGACAATTCTCTAATATGTAACACGAAACTTAGTTACGGACCTGAGATCAACTATAAACTTGTATTAACAAAGAAAATGCGAAAAAATACATAATTTGTTATCCATTTCCAATGAACGAGCTACTGATTGACAAACTCTTCGAACATTCCCACCTGTCCTTACGAAAGATGTTTATCCATATGCCCCATATGCCGTTAACATCTTTCTATACTTTTCTTAACATGTGTACCTCTTAAGAGCTTAGAGAAACTAAAAATCCACTACCTTACTTAAACAAACAGCAGGAGATCTTAGTAACTATTTATAATAACTTTATCAGTCCTTCCCATCGCAGGTTCAATATATGATCAGTCCACACTAATTAAGACTCATTTTCTTTACTGAACTTCAGCCCATTAAACCAGATCCTTTATCAAGCTTTTTTAATCTGAATCAAATTCGATTTTCTTAATTGTAAGATTATTAAAAATCGTAATTAATTATTGTTCAAATTAAGAAAATCACTAACATTTTTTCTTTTGGACAAAAATTAATTACAGTACCTATAACAATAATAAAAACCAATATAAGTGGCTAAGCAAAATCAGTATGTAGGTCAACCAAACTTAAAAAGATTTGATCCAAAAATAATGAAAGTTCATCATTCGATCCCCTAAGGCCTTTGATACCTGAAAATATTAAATGCATATATGATATGCGACACAAATCCAATAAAATCACGAATATTCAATACCTCACTAACATAAATGAGAAAATGGAGGGCGGCAAACTATGATAATACTTGTATGATCTACAATGTATCATCTTTCTATTTGTAGGTCTCAATTTCTCTGAACTTTATACTAAACTACACCAGAGATATTTGTTTTCTCTCACTAAATGCTAATCGCATTAAAGAAAACTCATATGGGATTAAAACTTATATCTCCCTATGCCATATCAAATCCATAGATTTATATATGTATCTGTATGTATCCTGGCAATATAGGAGCAAGGTCAATCTATATATATATGCTCAATGACCTTTAAAATGCTTAACATCGATACAATCTTAAGACTTTCATCTTTATTATGACAATGTATAATAACACGTATGACTGAGAACAAAATGATGATCATCTTTATTAATAAAAGATAAGGTCATAATACATGAAATTCATACAAATACATCTAGAGTAAATACAATGATCCCTAATTAATAGTGTCTAAGGATTTTAATAAACCCATACTATACACATGCATCTAAAAACTAATTAGGCAAAATCCTTTAATTAAAGGATCAACAAGCATATCCTCAATCTCAAATGTTTCACTCAATGCTACCTTTATGTGTTAATTCCTTTATGGTCAAATATTTGACTTCCAAATGCTTAGACCCTATGATATTCTTATTATTGTTAGCTTCTATAAAAGTAACTGGATCTACTACATGTCTAATGTCATAATCTTGCTCACCTAAATAGACTATATAATTAGATGAGATAGCAGGTCTTCTCACTCTAGTGGATCTTTTTAATTGAACCAGTTCAATATGCTCTCATAACTCAAAAATCTCAGTTTGTACAAGTATAGGTTCCTATTCCTATACTAGTACAGTATTGAAACCTTGATTCACTAGTTTTGACTATACGAGTGATGGAAATAAATGTAGTATCCATTCTGCTATCATCTAAAGGATGAGAAGGATCACCCTCATTATAGACATCATACTCCAAAAACTTTGCCGTTTGTGATTTTACTATTCTAGATCTTCTATCTCTATAGTAAAATCTGTATCCCTTAGAGTGGTCAGGATATCCAGCAAAATAACAATGAGTGGAACGATAATGCAACTTATCTTCATAAGGATTATACAAATATACATCAGCAAAGCGGCCCCATATACAAATGTGAGTGAGGCTAGCCTTCCACCTCTTTCAGCAAGGCATATTTGAAACTCATTTGTTTGAGACACTATTAAGTATATATAAAGTAGTCTTTATGACTTCACTCCAAAGGTAATTAGGTAAATTAGTCATGCTCTACATTGAACTCGTGTCCTTTAAGATGCGATTATGCCTTTCGGTCATACCATTTTGTTCAAAACTACCTGGTATAGTGAACTGAGCCACTATACATGATTCAACATATTTAGCAAACAAACCCTTTTTTTGCCCTAAAATCTCATGTTTGTCATAATATTCACCTCCACATTTAGATATGACAATCTTAATGGACCTTCATAATATGTTTTCGACTTTAGCCTTAAAGATCTTAAATTTCTCTATAACTTTAGATTTTCTTTTAAACAAGAACACATATCTATAACGGGAATAGTCATCAATAAATATCAGAAAATATCTTAAATTATACCTGTTAACTTTATAAGGTTCACATATGTCCGTATGTATGAGGCCTAATAAGTCAAAAGCATGAGTTAACCTCTTTCTCTGTATTTTGGTCAACTTACTTATGCAACAGTCAACACATGTTTCCAGATCGTTAAAATCTAAATTGGGTGAATGTTATCCTTAACTAATCTCTCAACTTTATCTCTGGAAATGTGACTTAAACCTTTTATGTCACAACATGTATAACTTATCTTTTATCAAGGTTCCTTTTTTAGTAATCTATTTGGCAATATATGAAAAGGCATACATCTCGTTAGGGGCAAGATACATTCTATATAAGTCATATAACAAGAAGACATTACCAATATATTTTGCATTGAAAGATAACTTTACAACAGAAGTGCCAATGACAAAACTACAACCTTCTTTATCCAAAACAGATACAGAGATCAAATTCCATCTAAAAGATGGTATATAAATCATGTTAAATAATACAAGAGTGAACCCTGTATCAACTTCTTCGTTATTTCCTACTATCAGTTTTTCCTCCTCCCTATTTAGCTTTATCTTGAGTATGAATGCTTGATAGCTCTTGCTTTTCTTTCCAGGTTTTATACTTTTGACAATTCAGCTTTTTATGTCCCTTCTTCTTACAGAAGAAACACCTCATATTCTTTACATCCCCAGGACCTCTAGTAACACTAGATTGACCAATATCCATATGTGGAAGAAATTTAGATTTCTTAAAGTTGAATTTATGGGGCTTTACCTTTTGTCTTCCCTTTGATTGCTACTAAAGTTGTATGAGTTGTATTCTTCAGATTATTCTCTTCAACAACACACCTAGCGATCAATGTATTTATATCCCAAGTTTTATCCTGAGAGTGGTGTATTGTAGCCAGAATATCAAATTCTGATGCAAGTGTATTCAGAGCGTGGTGAACAATACAAGCATCAGGAATATACATATTTAACGCCTTCATCTTAGTCTGCAGGTTGACCATCTTAATGATGTACTCCCTCACTCCCCCTATTCCTGTATATCTTATAGAGACCAATTCTTTCAATAAAATATTTTGTTCAGCTTTAGAAGATACTTTATATTTTTGTGAGACATTATTGAGGAAGTCCCTTGTTATAGTTGTTTCTGGAAGTTCACTAAGCAGATGGTCTGAAATGGATCTCTTTATAATCAAATAACACATCCTATTTAACTTATCCCAGGATGCGTATGCTGCTTTCTCAGCCTTTGAGCTGATAGAAGTAGGTGCAGATGGCCTATCCTTGACCATGACCATGTTGATATTTGTCATTTCCAACGCAAATTCCACGTCTTGCCTCCATTTCTTAAAGTTGAAACCAGTCAGGGTTTCAATAGTGACACTAGTGTTGTTCACAGAACAGGTGACTGCAAAATTGACAATTTAATAATCAACATAACTGTAAAATAATAACGATACTTAAAGCCACAAAATAGTATATGTATCAAAAATCTTATCACATATATTATGAAACATCTGTGTGTTGAATACATAAAAGCAATCAAAGTACACACCATTAATTTTTATGATTCTACTACCTGTGGACAAATAGATACTCAAACAATGGCTTTACTCCATCTTATGCATTTATGCACATATCAAAATCTCACATAAGGCTAACACTTGTGAATAAAATAACCAAACACAAGACCAAAAACATCCCTAAACATGCAAGTAGAACAATTCAAATACTAACTTAAAAGACCATTGTGATGACTATATTCTTATTAGTACCCAAATGAATCCATAAGCACAATGGACACACTTGTATGTTATTCTCACATTTTGTATAGGCATATGATATGTGATAATTTATAATTCACAAAAACAACATCCTTATGTACATACTCATTACCAAATATTAGTGCTAAAAATATTATCAATACACTTTATTTGAGAATTTATCACAAGAAAAATTTCAATCAAAGTAATAATCATGTGATACGAAACAATAAATATACCATATGAGATACCAAAATCACATGTACCTCTTTTATTTAAAGTCTAAAGGATGAAAATTCACTCAAAATGGTTTTAGTAATTTTCTTTGATTTTTTAAAAGTTAAACCTTATTTATTATCAATGTAATAAATTCAGAAAAATTAAACAAACTCCCTTTATAAATTCACAGAACTCCAAAACTGACTCAAAATAACCTAACGGATCATATTATAAATTTTGAAAATTTTGAGTATTTTTGATCCTGTAGTGTTTTGACGTCAGCATTGCGTGTGGGCTGAAAGTGCAGGCGTTGCCTGATGCCTCACTGGATGCATCAAGCGCGTGCCAAACATGTGCTACATGCACATAGACGCGCATAGCCTTTAGAAGTGCATGTGTCACATGTGTGGTATGTGCAAACGTGCCCATCGTTGACTGCTTTTTTGAGTTTTTTCCTCTCCAGTTGCCAAAAAAAAAAACAATTTTGTGGCGATTTTTCAAGCAATATTCTCACCAGAAAATCACCCTAAAGCTCATTTTTCCACACAATACTTATTCAACTTCAATTTAAACAACAAATATGCAATACATATAAGGAAAACAGATTAATTTCTCTCATTTCCTTATGGAGAAATTCGATATCTCCGCTCAAATTCATACAATTATGGAACCACTCTGATACTACGTATAATATGTAACACGAACCTTAATTATAGACCTAAGATCAACCACGATCTTGAATTAATAAAGAAAACGCAAAAAAAAATATCTAATTTGCTATCCATTTTCAATGAATAAGTTGCTGAGCGACAAAATCTTCGAACTTTCTCACCAATCCTTACGAAAGTTGTTTACCCACATATCTTTAACATCTTTATGTGCCTTTCTTAATGCGTGATCTCTTAACGGGTCAGAAAAATTGAACATCTACGAACTTACTTATGTGGACAGCAGGAGACTTTAGCAACTCTAATACATAATCGGCCCATATTGATTAAGGCTCATTTTCTTCACTGAATTTTAGTTCATTGAACCAAATCCTTTATGAGCTTCTTTATTATCTTTAACTCGCATTGAATTTGATTTTCTTAACTGTAAAATTATTTAAAATCGTAATTAATGATTGTCCAAATAAGAAAATCACTAACAAATTCAACCAATTCATTTTGCTTCTTATCACTCTTATGCAGAACATACCACATTGACGAGAATAATTTTAAGATATAAATACAAAAACAAATAAAAAATGAAAACGTACAGCTTTCAGTATCCTCGGCACAGCCAAAAATGCCAGTAGTCCAAGGCTCATCCGCCGGAGGCTCAAAGTCCTGAGGCAGTGGCTGTCCACATTCATGGCATTTCCGAAGGTTCAACTGCCAAAAAGGAAAAAATAATTCCAAAATTCAAAGTCTGTTATTAACCTCTCAAAAACCCAAATCTGAGTGATCAATCAGTTCCACCAAGAAATCAAAAACCAATTGATCTAAACAAAAAAAAAAACCTGAGGAACGTCGATGGGCTGATTAAGCTCACCAGGCCTGATGTCCTCGACCGCTGCTTGCTCTTTCGTCAACTTCACGTACGCTCCCTCCGCCATTGAAGATTCAATGGCTTGACGAAATGCGTCTACTGTTTCAACTGTGATGATCAACCAAATCTCGCACATTTAGGGAAAGAGACAACAAGCCTTAATTCTCCGACCAAATCGAAGTGAACGTATGCAAAGGAACCGTACCGGCCAAACTCAAACCCACTGAATCCGATTGGGCTTATGGGCTTTAGCGCACTTAGTTTGGATAATTTATGTTCGGTGTTTTGCTTTTTTTTTTTTGCAAGTATGGCGGGGTTTATATTAACTATTTGTTGTTATTATTATTTTCCTTATTTTGTACTTATTTTATGTCTAATAAAATAATAAATTAAACACAATAATTTTACAAAAAATTTAATGTAGTAGTAAATTTTTTAAACACATTAATTCTTACAATTTTTTAATTTAATATTAAAATTTTAAAAACTTTTAAATTTATTAACTAATTTTTAAAAATTTGTATGAATCATATAAAAAAATTATTTTTCTTTATATAACGTGTCTATCAAATATTGTAAAAATGTAAATATGATAATAATATTGTCAAAAACAATATTTTAATTTAAGTTTTACCAGTTTTAAAATATTTATCTTTAAATTGAAAATTTTAAAATTTTCGATAATAAATAAAAGAAATCTCAAAAGATTAAATAATTTTCTAACTTGCTATCTCCTATTATTAAAACCAGTTGTTTGACTTATTTTTGGATAAATAATTATGTCTTTTTCTAACAATACAAAATAAATAAATACTTTACTAATATTATATTTAAACAAAGTCTACATTTATAATAATATTGATCCTAATATTATCTAACCTAAACTTTTAATTTAATAACATTTTATAATATATTTTATAATTCACAAGAAATAATCACATTTTATTAAAATATAGTTCATGTCGTAAATTTTTTAGAAGATTGTTTTATGTTAAAAATAATTTAAATTTGTGTTTAAATTTAACATTAAAAATCATTTAATTTTTTGACTTATTTTTTAAAATTAATTTTAGATTTTTATCTTATTTCAAAATTTTATTAACATATAAATGACGATTGTGGTCAATTTAAATTTATCAAACAATGACATAAAATTAAGGAATCAAGGATAATGAGGATGGTGATCAATTTAAATTTAATGGATAACAACATAAAATTAAGGAATTAAAGTACAAAAGGAAATTCTATTGTATAATAACTAATAATTATATATTCACGTTTTCTTATTAAATAAATGTGCCATAAAACTCGTTTATTCAATTACTCAACTTGTCACGCTGTCCTCGTGGCCTAACGTTCCCTGTTGAACATATTTCCTCGTTTTCCTTGTTTTCTGCCTTGATTTTTGCAAAAAAAAGAAGAAGAAGATAAAATTAAATTTTATAATATTAATGATAATTATAAATTATATTAATCAAATATTTCAATTTTCAATTTTGCTTCTAATAATATTAAGGTCGAGTGCTATGTAATTAAAATTCACTCAACATTAATAGACATAAAAAATATAATTAATTCAAAATAAATAAATAATATTTTGAATTTGACCAAATTCAAAATATAACTTTTGGATTTTTTAATTTAATAATAAACTTTAAAAATTTTCAATCTAGTAACTAACATTTAAAATTTATATTAAAACATTGTTTTTATTGTTTTTATTGATGTGATTAATAGGTGAATTTCTATGTGGCATTTAACAGACATTAGACAAAAACAATTTTCTTATTTGATTTCACTAAATTAAAAACTTTTTAAAAATTGGCAATTAAATTAAAAAACTTTCAAAAAGATTAGATACTTCTAAATCTATTGTTCCTTAAAATTTTTATTAAGTTGGCAATATCAATAACTTTTATTGCTAACAATTATTTCATACCAAATAAAAGTTTGGGATAAATTAATTTTATAAACTAATTAAATAACTATATTTTTAATATATGATATAATATTTTTTGATAAATAACAACAATTTAGTATACTTTATTTAAAATAATAATTAAATAAGCAAAAAAATAATTTCTAATTTTTAAACAATCTAAGTTAAATTAAAAATTAAAGTATATTAGTTATAATTATTATTTTTGGTTGGTTACTGTTAAAAAATTAAATAAATAATTCATAATAATCTTAACAGTATAAAATTGAAAATAGAAAACTAAATTAATTTTTTGTAATTTATATTAAAAATAAGAAAATATTAAAATTAAAAATACTATTAGAAATAAAAAGTTTATAACCGAAACAAAAAAAGTAAAAAGTAGAAACAAAACCAAAGAAGCACTTAATATTTATCATTTACTTCCTTAAAAATTGTTCAATCATACTTACAAGAACAAGATAGAATGATAAATATTCCTTTTCGAAAGACATGGTTGATTGAATTATGATTGTTGTTGGGATACACCCAACCAGCCCAATCAAAGACTGAGCAACTGATTCATAGGCGTTGGCTTGCAAAATGGGTTGGGCTCAATATCTTCAACTGGAAAATTAGTAATTCAGGCCCTTTTTTAAGAAACCATTAAAATTTAACTCAAGTTTAATTAAATTTGAATCACTTAATTAAAATCAACTTGATTTACTTGAGTCACTTAAGCAATTCGAACTTAGCTCAAAGTTTAATTAATTTCAAATTATGTAATCGGAACCTAACTCGATTTACTTGAGTCATTTATATTTCGTGACATCAAATCCAATCTAACTTATTATTAACGTTATTTATCTCTTTTTAATTTTGTAAATACTATAAATTTTATTCACGTTTTAAATTTTGTTCAATTTAAAAGAAAAAAAATCATTTGAGTAGAAATTTTTATTTTTAAATACATTAATTAATATTTTAACATGTAGTTGATAAAATTAACTTGAGCATAAATATCTATATGTTAGCAGACAATATCCAACGTTATTTTGCAAATTTTCCAAGTCTAAGAACCGGATTTTAGAAGCATTGCTGATGCTTATTTGACAAATGAATGATCACTAATTAGTCCCAAAATTAAATTAAACTACTTAGTTTTATGTTCCTTAACTATTTTTTGAGGATTGGCCTCCCTTTCCTTAACTATATAATATACTTTATCTATTAGTTACGGGCGGATATTTTATTAGAAGTTTTTATTGTATCAATCTATTTTTGTGTAATTTTTGTCGAAACATATATTCGGAAATAGTTGCACAACGAATTATTTTAAAACAAACTCCCCATTCATTAGATAGAAGATAGAGAAGAACACTTCGATTTTTTGATATTCTAAGATTTTGGATCAAATTGTTGAACAATACTCAATACAATTTCTACAAAATATACAGAAATCAATAATGTGATTAAGTAATTCTTTCCATGATATCAGTTATCAATTTCCAATCGACTATATATGATATACACAAATATATACTTCACAAGCAATTCAACCGAACTCTCAAATTCAAACTAGTTTATTAAAATTTGATTTAAAAAATAGTTTATTATAATTATTTTAAATTATTAATTTAATTTAAATTTAATTAATTCGAGTTTAGTTGAAAAATTAAATTAGATTATTATATTAGTGATATTTGATTAATTAATACATAAAGTTAATATTATTTGAATTTTATCATTATTTTTAACCAAAATTTAAAAGAAAAATTTCTATAATAAAAAAATCGGAAAATATGAAAATTAAAAGATGTGTCTTTTATTTTTATAACATGTAAAGTCTCAATCCTTTATACGATAAACAATTATCCATCCAATAAAACAAAAGAGAAAATAAAATAAGATTATATTAGAGGATTTATTTTCTACACACACAAGTAAGCAACTCAATGCTAGCCCAAACCCTCACCTGTTTCGTCTTCCCCATTCCCCAGCGCTGGTTTCTAAAATCCTCGCTATATCAAACCCTAATCCCCTCAAATTCGCAAAACCCTAAATCCC
This sequence comes from Erythroxylum platyclados, assembly GCA_027563515.1. Taxonomy (NCBI): domain Eukaryota; kingdom Viridiplantae; phylum Streptophyta; class Magnoliopsida; order Malpighiales; family Erythroxylaceae; genus Erythroxylum; species Erythroxylum platyclados. Next base: position 21,385,925 of record JAOQMM010000006.1, read on the forward strand.
TTTCTATCGGAAGTTAACTATACTAGTTTATTAAGCAAATATCAGAGTTATTCATTATAGCCATGGATCTCCAGCGAGCTATGCTAGACGAACTCATGGGTGCTGGTATTGATTGTAAACTTTTTTTTTTGTTATTTGGATATTTTATCCATTGATTTTTGTTTTGGGATTTCGTTTTTATATCTGGTTTTTGATGACTTGTGTGAGAATGGTGTATTGTTTAGATCGTAATTTGACGGCTGAAGAAAGGAAAGGGTATAAGGAAATAACATGGGACTCGAAGGAAGTTTGTGCGTACTATATGGCTCGTTTTTGCCCACATGACCTCTTCATCAATACCAAGAGTGATTTAGGTGAGTTTTTGCTTTTGATTTTGGTCCAGCTCTTCTCCTTTTTGTTGCTCCATTTGGTTAATGAGGAATTTGAGGAAAAGGGAAGGCTTTTTGGGTTTGAATTTTTTGGACTTTAGGATTTAGTTTTTCGATTGATATCTTTATTCGGCATATTTTTAGTGTTTGTAGATATGGGGATTGCACTAAATTTTTATCGTTTTTCTTATTTTGGTGGCAGGGCCTTGTGATAGAATTCATGACCCAAAGTTGAAAGAAAGGTAAGAGCATGGGATTTAATGGCTCGTCTTTTGTTTCATGTAGTGATTGTTATTGATCTGTTGTTTTTATTTCAGAAGAAGAATATTTGCATGATTGTTGAATTAATTTTGCGGAGGATACACTAAATAAATTAGTTAGATTCATTTTGCTATAATTGAGATTACTTTGATGAGAAAAAAAATTCTAAGCGCTTATATTCTCTTATTCTGTGCATGTATGCACTCACTGCTGCTGTGTTAATTGATTTCTAATTGCAGCTTTGAGAATTCCCCGAGGCACGACACTTTTCTTGCCAAATTTGAAGCCGAACTTGCTCAGCGTTGTGAGAAATTGGTAGGTCGAATCACCCCTGCTTTAGATTGTTGTTTTTAATTGATTTTAAGATTTTGCAACCTGTTTTGTATAAATGCTTGTTTATTATAGGTGATGGATTTGGATAGAAGAGTTAGGCGAGGAAGAGAGCGCCTTGCTCAAGGTGAAGAACCTATGCCAACCCCTCCTCTATCAGCTGAGAAGTCTGAACAGTTAGCTGTGGTTGAGGAGAAAATCAAAAACCTGCTTGGACAAGTGGAGGCCCTTGGTGAAGCTGGGAAGGTTGACGAAGCTCAAGCTCTTATGAAAAAGGTGTCTTACTTTACTTCTTGCATTCTCAACTATGCCCCCCTACTGACCGAAACCCAAACAGGAAAAATTTAGAGCAGCAATCTTTTCTGAAGCAAGTAATTTGTGGAACTCGTCTCATCTAAATCATTGTGAAAAATGCAATGAACATACTTTTAAAGATGGTGTGAACATTTTCAGTTATCTATTAGCATCTTACACATGCATTATTTTAAAAGTATGCAACTTTTCCATAAAAGTTAGGAGTTTGCCTTGGTACCATTATTTTACTTGTATATTGACTTTTGATAGTTTTGCAGGTGGATGAACTTAATTCCGAGAAAGCCTTGATTCAATCTCAGAATGATAAAGTCTTGATGGTTCCACAGGAGAAAAAGATGGCTTTGTGTGAGATTTGTGGTTCTTTTTTAGTGGCTAACGATGCAGCAGAGAGGACTCAATCTCACGTCACGGGCAAGCAGCACATGGGCTATGGCATGGTGCGCGATTTCCTTGCTGAACACAAGGTGAGTTGCATACTTCACTTCTCAGAGTAAATGGGATTTGTTTCCTTTAGTCAATACAGAATCTTGATCTTCAATTTCAGGCGGCAAAGGAAAAAGCAAAAGAAGAGGAGAGGCTAGCAAGAGAGAAAGAAGCAGAAGAAAGAAGGAAGCAAAGGGAGAAGGAATACGAGAGCAGGAAAAGGAGGAGTGGTTCAGGTGATAGGGATCGATATGATGATCGTGATAGAGAAAGAGAGCGGGACCGTTATCGAGAGCGCAGCAAGGATTATGAAAGGTCAAGAGAGAGGAACGGTAGAAGTAGTCGGGATGGAGAAAGGGGGGATTGGAGGTCTAGGAATGGACGAGATGGGGGCAGGGACAAGTACCGTGGTCGGAGTAGGTCACGTTCCCCTCTTAGGCATGGTAACAGAAGGTCACCTAGGAGTCCAGTTCGCCCATAGTAGTGATTGTGTAGATAGATGTCTGAGCTTTTGAATTATGAGGTAGACCTTTTTAATCCCATAGTTTTACGAGCATGTACCTTTGTCATCATGGGTTAAACTTTTCCTTGCCATCTCACAGCTTTATTGGGACTTTACCTCCCTCAATGTTATAAGAGAAGAAAAGGGTTGAGGTAGGTATGACTTAATATGTTGTTGTAACTCTTTTTCTTGCTGGTTTGAGCTTTGGTAGCATTTATCTCCGAGAACCTGTTTTCAGAGTGGTTCCCTATCTTGGGTAATTGATGGCTATTTTGTTCTGATGTATGTATGTGGTCAAACTCAAAATATATGCTTGAATGAGACACAGCTGCAGAGAGAGATGGTTTTATGTCTCAATTTTGAGGTAAACACATAAGTCTTCTCTCTATAATGACAGCATCAGTAGGTTGGCACCTAATCTTGATAAATTTCAATTTTTGCTCAGGTTATTCTGATTTTGTTTTTGCAATTACTGCTTCATTTACGAAACAGTGAAAGCAAAATTCACGAATCATAAGTAATTATCACAAAACATACCTCTGATGTGATCCTATTACGAGATTAATGTAGCATCCGATCATTGAGGGACTCCCAGGACCTGGCTCCTACTTGTGCCTTCTAATTATGTGGATTTGAATGACGAGCGCTTGTAGACACCATAAGCCATGGATTTCCGAGGGTAACAAACGTGACATTTATTATGATTCATATTTATGTTAGAAATGGATTTCTTGTCTTTTCAGTGTAGGTTCTTTTTGGAGTCAAATTTTCAAAACCAGGTCTCTCAACTATAGGTAACTACTCTTTACAGAGTGATTTTGAATAGCTTAATAGCTGTATTTTTGGATCGAATTCTCCTCACTCCTGGCGTAAAATCTACTTCAGAGGACTTGGGTGCGATAAATTCTCTTAAACCTGAAATAATGCTGATGTCAGGAGGTAACATCAAGTTGTATGATATCTTAAAAGTATCAGATAACTATTCCACTAGTGCAGGATGAAGCATAATCAGATCGACCTGGTCATCATGGTAGTAGTAATGGTAAGTAGGTACCTAGTGTTATGGCATTTGTAAAGGGATTTCTTCCGCAAAAATGGGATTATCTATCTGCCAAAGCATTTATGGGAAGTGGGCTGTGAATTGAGAGTCAGTGAATTCCAAAAGTTGCTGATATCATTGAAGTTTCGTCAAGTCCTTGCCTTTTGTTATGAAGGTTAAGTGGTATGGAAGTGCAAATACTTGTTACCTAGCATGTTTTTGTTATTTGTCGCTTGAGTGCAATTGTAGGAGGTCATTCTTTAACAACACAGCTTAGAGGACTAAGCAAGTTGGTTAAATTTTGGAGCCCATTGTAAAATTTGGGTCACAGGTTGTAAGGGGAATAAGGATGAGCTTTGGGTGGATAGAAAGAAACAAGTTATAGGATTTAAATTTATGTAGATTTTAAATTGATGAAACTTTACCTTAAATTAATAGACATGTTTAAGAATTTATTAGGATTTAGTTGAACAATATAAAACATTAGTCAAACTTAAAATAAGATAGCCATTAAATCTAAAACATCAAAAACTATATTGGGATGTTAATAGAAATGACAAATATTGTCCAATTCGGTCTAACTTGACTTGGTTGAACTCAATCTGAAGTAACAAATCTGTATAAATTTATTAGGTTTTAGGTTGGGCTTAAATTTTAAAAAAAAGTTCTAAAATCTATATTTAAAATATTGTTGTTTCTTTTTTTAAAACTTTTAAAAAATAATTGGGCTTGATTGGAGCTCAGTTGTGCTCTTGGTCACTTAAGTGTAATTGGGTTCAGGTTTGGGTGTAGAGTTCTAAGTTCAATTGAGCCTGGAGCTGGCTTCCACTTTGACCACATAATTTTGGATTTGGGTGGATTCGAGCACGACTGAACCCATTGACAAAGCCTAGATTTGTCACTGAAAAATCCAAAATTGTCTTCTACTCAATGTTTTTCCTATACGGGTGAAAATTTTTTTGAAAATTTGCAGTAGACATGTACAAATTGGTTTATTAACCTTTTGGGTCTCCTTTTATCTCAAAAAGAGGAAAATTCCTGAAGTCAAAACATAAATATCGATGAAGTTGAAAAAGAATTATTGCGAAGTTATAAACTTATAATAGTATAACTTCCGTTATTTTCCACACCTCAAAGGAAAGAAAAAAGTTTATTAAGGAAGTAAAAAGTTTGAAAAGCCTATTAAAAGAAAATGTCTTCAGTACGTAAGATCCTTTATTTTTATCCTAATTCACTAAAATCTCCTATCGAGAGTTAAGTTTTCGATAAATTCTAGTAATGACACATCATGCCTGATCGCCTTTCCTCAATTTTTCTTAGGTCTGCTTTATCTTCTTCTCCAGTCTTTAAGTATAATCTTCTCGCATTTTCTTCTTAGGCGTTATGATGTCTCCTTTTAATATATTTGAACCACTTAAGTCTTGTTTTTCTTAACTTATCATCAATGTTAGTCACTCTCAATTTATCTCTTACCACAGTATTCCTGATCTTATCTCTTATTGTAAAGTTACATTTCCAATAGAGCATCACCATCTTAGCCACCATTAAATTATGAACATATATATGTTTAATGGGTCAACATTCTGCCTCCTAGAGCATGGTTAGCGTAATTGCTAAACAGTAAAATTTAGTTTTTAGCTTAAGTAGTATCTTCTTTTCACATCAAACTTATGATACATCCCTCTATTTAAGTCACCCATATTTGATATGGTGAGTTATATCATTATTTATATCGCCATTATTTTATATGATAGATTTAAGGTACTTAAAACAATATTTTTGTGGTATAACTACTAAATCAAAATTTATTTTCATATTGAGTGCAACTTTGTGACTTGAAAAGTTACACTCCAAGTATTCAGTCTTAGTCCTACTTAACTTAAAACCCTTTGAATTGAGTGTATCCTTCCAAACAGGAAGGAGCTCATTGAAGATCTTTGATGTAGTTTTATATCGATAAAAAATGCTCTGTATCTCCTTCTGTTATCCTTATTCTAATTTTGACACCTTGATTCATATCCCTAATAACCTTATATAGGTAACAGGAACTCTCTTAACTTCTAAACACCTCCACACGACTTCTCTAGGTACCCTATTATAAGCATTCTCTAAGTTAATGAAAATCATATACAGATCCCTCTGTCTATCCCTATAATATTCCATTAATCGTCTAAGGAAGCATAAAGCCTCTGTCATAGACCTTCTTT
>JAOQMM010000006.1:21391469-21405472 GCA_027563515.1 Erythroxylum platyclados
TCATAGACCTTCTTTACATAAAACTAATTTGTTTCCCCTAGAAAGTTACACATTTTCTCAATCTTTTCTCAACTACCCTCTCTTATAACTTCATTGTATAACTAAGTAATTTGATGTTTATATAGTTGCTATACTTTTGAATGTCTCCTTTATTCTTGTAGAGAGGAATTAGTATGTTAAGTCTCCACTTATCTGACATTTTAGCATAACTAAGGATTATATTAAAAAGCTTAGTTAACTAAGTAAGACCATTCTTTCCTAAGCTCTTCGACACCTTTATGGATAACTTATCAAGTCTTACTGCTTTTCCACTCTTCATCTTTCTTAAAGTTCCTTTAATTTCTTTTCTCGTGATTTTTTGGTAGCAAGTGAAGTCGTGATAATTTTCAAAAGTGCTAAGGTCACCCAAGAAAAGATGTCATCTCTGCCTTCATTAAAAAAAGGTTGTTGAAGTATCTTTGTCATGTTCTCTTCATGTCATTTTCATCTATGAGCACAAGTCCTGCTTCATCCTTCATACAACAAACTTGATCCAAGTCTCTCGCTTTTCGTTCTCTAGCCCTCGTCAGCTCAAATATATCCTTGTCCCTATCTTTATTTTTCAATCGCTGATATAAGTTTTTGTAGGTTTTACTTTTAGCTTATGAGACAATCTTCTTTGTTTCTTTCTTTGCCAGCTTATAACTCTTTCTATTAGCTACCTTCTCTTCATCTGTGTTGCTATCTAATAAAGTTTTATATTCTGTCTTCTTGATCTTCACCTCCTCTTTTATGTCTTCATTTCACTACCAAGACTCCTTCTTACTATCTATAGGTCCTTTAGAAACTCCTAAAATCTACTTAGCTGCCTTCCTTTAAAGAGCTGATCTACCTTCTCACATATGGTTAGCATCATCTTCTAATTTCGATTCTTCTCTAGACATTACTTTGTCCTTAGGTCATTCCATAGTGTCCTTCTTAGATTCCATTATCTAATTCTAGTGCACATTCAATATCTCTTCTTCTTTGTCCAACCCTTAATTATAAGATCCAAGATTAATAATTTATATTGGGTTGACATGCATGCAAGCATTAGGTGTCGCCTCACAATCCTTACAACTAAGCCGATTGTTTCGCCTTACGAGGAAGTAGTCGATTTGACTCTTTGTAGTTCTGCTTCTAAAGATTGTCAAGTTCTCCTCTTTTTATTGAAGAATGAGTTGGCCACCGTCAAATTAAACGCTATTGAAAAGTCCAACAAAACATACCAACTGTCATTCTTAACTTCATACCTGAAACCTCTACGAGCACAAGCATACTCATCTGAAGTCACCCCTGTATGGCTATTAAAGTCTCTTTCTATAATAACTTTCTCTTTGAGGAGAATATGTTGAATTGCTTCATTTAACTCTTTCTAAAATTGATGCTTAAGTTGTTTTTTCAACCTTACTTGAGTGCATAAGCATACATCTTATTAAAAATAACATCTTTTACCATAATTTTTTAAGGCCAAAATTCTATTAAACCTATAAGTAACTTAATAAAACGAAATTATTTTAATTAACTTAAACCATATTAGGCTAGGCCTTTCCAACTAGAATTTAATTGTTACCAACATTTAATCAAAAGCTCGATTCTTGAATGATTTGCATTGTCATCCAGTAGATTTCTAAATTAATGAAAGGTCAGAGGCACTTTTATTATTATTTTTTATTCTGGACAGGTAAATTAATTTAAAACATCGTTATAATAATTATTTACTATACTATTTTGCATTTCGTGAGCCGCAAGGAGGAATCTTTCTGGAACCCTCTCCAAAACCAAAGTATCCTTCTGGAACTTTCTCGGTTTTGCTTAATCCAGAACCTCCCAATTCCCATCCTCCACTATAAATACTCCCTCGCTACGAATTTACTCCAACAGTTACAAACAAAATAGAAAAAGCTTTCATTTCGTGCTAGTCAAGCTCTTAACTAACCAAACAATGGCTTCCTCTCTCGTATTGAAGAAGCTTGTGTCTTCAAACCTCGTCCCAAACCTTCGCTTGATTCGTCCAGCGGCTACTGCTCCGTCTCTTTCTCGCTTTTTCAATACCAATGCTGTCCGGGAATTCGATGAAGGTGAAGATGAGCGGTCTATCGACGTCGACCGTCGCTCTGGCCGTGGACTCTCTCGCCACCGCGGTGACCTTTTCTCAGGTAGTTGTTTTCTATTTCCGTCCTAGTGGGCCGATTTCTTGGTCTTTTCAGTTGAACTCTGTAATTTGTGGGTGAATTTCTCATTTATCTTGTTCGAGTAATTTAGCTTTTGTTGTTTGGATGATGCAGATGTTTTTGATCCATTCTCGCCAACGAGGACCTTGAGTCAGTTGCTGAACACGATGGACCAGGTCATGGACAATCCGTTCCTCACCCTGCCTCGTGGCATGGGAGCAGGAACGCGACGAGGTTGGGAGGCGCGTGAGACCGATGACGCTCTGAATCTGCGTATTGACATGCCGGGACTGGACAAAGAGAACGTGAAGGTGGCGGTGGAGCAGAACACACTAGTTATAAAAGGCGAGGGTCCGAAGGAATTCGAAGACGATGAAGAGAGCGGTCGAAGGTATAGCAGCAGAATAGATCTGCCGGAGAAGATTTACAATACGAGCCAAATAAAAGCTGAGATGAAGAATGGAGTGTTGAAAGTCACCGTGCCAAAGGTGAAGGAGGAGGAGAGAGTAGATGTGGTACAGGTTAAGGTTGAATAGAGGATAACTGTTTCGAAAACTGTAGATGAGTTTCGATGTCTTGATGTTATTGGTAATAGTGATCGTTTCTCAATGAAGTTTTTGAGCAACAATAAATTGCTTGAGAGCTGGTCTTGCTGTTGTTTTTCATCAACATGTTTATGAATAGAATCCAAAACTTTGTTGTTTGAATATGTATATTAGCTGTTTGAAATGAGTTGCAGAAGCTGTTTGGTTTTATTTCTATTTTCTGTTGAATTTTGGTTTTTGCTTTATAAAAACAAAAATAAAGAAAACAAAAATGTAGAAGTGCTACAAAGTTTTCAAATTCTAACAAATTGTATGTTTAAGCATACAATTCTTCAGGATCCAAAGTAAATATATTCATTCAATGTAACAAAACGAGGGTTTAGCTTGGGAAATCGAACAAAACCCAGAAAAAAAAATTGGTAGAAAGATACAACGCGTGATTCGGTCTTACAACTGCATCAATTACTTTTCTGTCTCAATTCTTGCAAGCTTATCACATAATCTGTTTAATGAAGGTTATATATGGGAAGAATGCTGGCTGCACGAGACAAGCAAATTCACTTCCAGAGATCTCAAATCACTCTACATATTGAGAATCCCTTGAGCAATCCAATGCATCAAACTCAAACAATTAGACTAATATGGCCTTTTGCTTATTCACTTAAGGAGATGCCAATAGCATGACGGAGAAGGATTAGAATTTTACCTCAAGTTTGTTTTGTCTAAGTTTCAGTTCAACATTGAATTTCAGTTTTCAGTTTCAGTTCTGCGAAGATCCACATACATCAGCTTGTTTCTGTCAAACGCTCCGCTCGCCACACTGGGTTCCACCAGCTCTGCTCACCACGGCTTCCTCTTCCTCCTCCTCGGTCGCCTCCATCGCTGCGGGCGCGGGTGCTCTCTTCGTCACCACCACCGTCACAACGGGGAACGTCTTGGAAGTTGAACCAAAAAAAAAAGAACAAAAAAGAAACATTCGCTTAATAATTTGAATCCTCTTCGAAACACACCGTTACGTCATCCACCACCAGCTCGGTGTCCTCCTCCGGCACAGAGATTTTTTGCTAGCTCCAATTCGGACTCTATGAGTTCCGTGGGATTGGTTTGAAATCGGATCAAATAACCCGGGAACCGATCAGGTATCGCAAAATCTGTCCGGTCCAGTTTGATCAGATCTATTCAAAATTGACAAGTTCATTCTGAATTAATTGGGCTTTGAGACGGCCCAATATAGAGTAGTACTAGTGATGCATTTGAAAACACGTATTACAGTTAGGTTTGACGGTGGGTTCGCCTCTCAAAAATTCTTACTTGTGCCTAACCCCGAAGTCCAATTGAGGTTGGGTAGATTTCACATATCTAATTTTTTTTATTTTTAAATTAAATATGAAAACAATATTATTTTATTAGAATTTTCAAACTTTGAGACGGTCAAGCTCAATTTGAAATTTGATCAAATTGGCTAAAAACTTAAAATTTTTTAAAATAAAAATTTTACTATCGGCTCAAAATTTAATCAAGTTAAATCGAATTAAGTTTAAGTTTAACTATTAATCTTATAATAACAACAAAGATTATTTTAGCATAGCAATATTATTTTTAATAAATCGTATTAAAATAACATTAACTTAATGAAAGAAATTGAGTCGAATTTAAGGTTTAAATTTTCTAATCCAAGTCGGTACAAATTTTTGAAAGGAAAATCTTCATTAATTCAAATTAGTAAATAATAGCAAATTAATATTTGAGTTGTGTGACATACCCCACCATAATTTGACAGAATCAAACACTTTCATAAGAGCATAGCGACTCATTTCGCAGATCGTTTTGCCAAAACTAAAGCTAACATTTGGGATAGATTGCTTTAACATCAAAGATACAAATGTCAGTTGTGTCATAATTCAACTTTTAACTTCCCAGCCAGAGGGTTTTGTCATTTTCATAGCTAGTTGCGACATTTCCTATTGTTTTATGGTAGAAGTAGTCATTCTTAAAACTGTATTCACATTTTGAATAAACCGCAAACTCTAACGTAACTTGACGTAACAATAAACAATAAACAATCTTCTCATGAATCATCATTGTTGAACATCACCAATCGAAACCAACCAAGTATAGTTGATTCTTTACCTCTGAAATAACTTGTACTCAATGCATTCTAGCACTTTCTAGCATATAGGCAATTTAAGAAAATATGAATATCTATTCATCAACACCCCTACAAATTGGACAAACATTCTCAACATCAACACATTTATAGACCGGGGCTTTTTTGTAGGCAAATATTTAGAACACTCTTATTAATCTAATACTCGGAATGATCCCGAGTTAATTTCTCTAAAAACGACGTATCAGACCTTGTTCGAGTAAACATAATCGATACTTCAACTACTCAATTCAACTTTTAAATATATGACTCAAATTACATTCCCGAATAAATAAATCCCTCCCTCAATAATGCAACCTTATATGAAAAATTCTCTAGAAATTTTGGATAAATCTAGAAGCTCGTTGTCATTTGTCTAGACCCATTATTTCTTTCTCTTGTCGAAGCTCCTAAGTTCAAGCCAACAGTAATTAATACCAAAGGCTTCTTATAATTAACAATGAAATATATGTAATGTTAAAATTTTAAAAAATTAAGAAGTATAATAAAAATAATTAAGAAGGTGAGCCTTAGAATAACAAGTAAAATTGTTATTTTGTGACTATAAGATTACAAATTCAAGGCACAAAAATAGTCTTTTATAAAAATACAAAAAGAATGATAAGAACTTGTGGAGAAAACATTGACTTTTAATAAAAATAGTTAAATAAAAAAAGGTTAAGTGCGTTTAACAATTAGAAAAACACACAGGCATGCCAAACAAGTGCCTCACACACTGGATATTGATTTGACGGAGTACAACATATAAAATGAATATTATGCAATATGAAGTGCAAGTGCGTGTACATGGAATCAAGGTCATCCACCACTAGAATTAAAGTCGGTAATATGCAACATGATTCATGTGTACGGAATCAGGTCTTTTCAGACCACTATAATGAAAGTTCACATTTTAGCTTTACTTGAAGTAACTTTCTGAAATTCAAGTTGAAGAGATTTTGAATGTGAATTAATCAAAGTTTGAATTAAAATTTTAAAAAAATAGCTTAGGTTAATCACAATTAATTTCAATTAAAATGATTTTATCTTGTTCCATGATTAAAAATTAATGGACTAAAATAATATCATTTTAATTTAAATTTACTTTGAATAAATTCACATATTGAAAGGGGCAGATTTGATTTAACAAATTAGTAACTTTAATTATAATCATTTTTCATAAAAACTCTAATTATCAATGATTTAAAAATGAGACCAGAAATTAAATCGATAAGACAATAGATTTAATGTTTAAAAGGTTTAATCGATAGTAGACCGTCATAAAATTCGCTAAATATTGAATAAAGAATTTGAAATATAATTGTTCCCGTCCATGGAAGAATTTGAAATTTAACTGAAAAAAGATATTGTTAAATCAAAATTAAATGATTTGTTTTAGTTTATAAAAACTTATTAATTAAAAAAAATGACCAATTAGTTAATAAACTAATCAATTTTTAACAACAAAAATTAATAAAATAAATCAAATCAAAAATTTGAAAATCGAACCAAAAAATTAAACATTTCAAGATTTTAACAGTTAAATCAATCGAATCAATTGAATTTTTTTAATCATTACTAATTATAATCACAAAAACATACATATTTTGATTAACTTTTGAATTATCGACTATTTGATTGATCATAAATATGTTATTGATCTATCATTAACAGTATTTAAAAATTATTAATTGGAAAGATAATAAATGTAATCAATAAAAAGTTTCATTTTTTTGGCCTAACTCAAAATGTATTATAATTTGCTAAAGGTTACATTATCCTCATTGAAGTATTAACTCAATTACAAATGGAACGTTGTAGAGTCTCCACCGTTGGAAATGAAAAATAAAACTTGGAAATTGTGGCTTCCCATGCTTCTCTTGTCATTACCAATCAAAACCCTATCTAAAACCCTACATGTAACACTCAATCCATCAAGAAACAAACTAAGACTGCCCCTTGAATTGTGACCAAAAGCCATAAACTCCAAATATGGATTCATTGATTTGCTTGAAACAGTAAAAAGATTCACGAAAACGAAATTTCCGTGAACTTTCTTCGGGCCAGCCAAAACAAGCTCTCAATCCTCTTGTTTAAGCCCTTCTGAAAGAGACCACCGCTCTCTGCAGAACCAAGAGCAAGTGCCACGTCGGCTCTCCGCTTCTGCTGACTATGACGTCACGGTCGGCACATGGTCCATGTTCTGTGCCACGGCGGCAGATTCCGTACGCACACGTGGACTCTGGGCCCCGGGGGTTTTGGAGGAGGATATCCGCTTCACGCTGGGTATAATTCTCTTTCGGATATCCGAATATACCTTCCCTCCCTCAGCCCCCAGTTTTGATTGCAAAGACGGAATTACCGAAATGCCTATTCGAAAGGCGATTAATTTACAGCGATGCCATTCGGTGAATATTTCGTTGAAATTGCCCTTAGCACCACACGCGCCTCCCTAACAGCCACTGGGTGGGGAAATAATAAGCATCGCATGACGTGGAAAGTATTGTGGATTTAGTGGGACCCCTGAGGTGTGAACGTGGATAGGGTAAGTTTTCATATTTCAAATTAAAATAATAATTAATTCGAATTGATTAAAAATGAGTTTATTAATTTTTAAAATTTTGTTTTAATTTTAAGTTTGATTAATTTGAACTTTATCTATTAATTTTAGATTAAATCGAATAAAAAATTATTTTTACATATTTTTAACAAAATAAAAATATTTGATTAATTAAATTCAAATTATTTGAGTAAAATCCAACAAATTCTTTTAAATTTGAAATTTAATCAATTAAAATATTATTTATTAATTTGAGAGTAGGTTGGACAAAAATATCATTCTTATATATATATAGGCTTTTTATTTCCTTATAAATGCTAGTGGGAATATGGATATTAATAATGATATAAATGTGAAAGACAATATTAAATTTGTGACTTTGATACAAAATTAGAATTTTTAATTAAGATGAATGTGTTAATTGTAAATATTGTATTATAAATAAATTGAGATTATTTCACTCTTCAATTTTAATTAGTATATAAAAAAGATACTCTTAGTGATTATATGAGCAACAAATGAACTTTGAAGTGAGGAAAAAGTATTGAAGGGTAAAATTAAAGTTAGGAATTCTTAGAAATTACCATCTATAAATTGTTTAATTTTTTGAGATTTAATTCAGTACCGAAATTTTTAAAATTTTCGATTGAGTAACCAATAGTTTAGAATGTTAGTTTTCCTGATATAGTTAATAGATGGACATGCAAGTGATATTTAGTAGATACGTCAAATCATTAAAAAAATTGATATATTTTAAAAAATGAACTAGAAGTTAAACTAATAAGACAAGAAGTTTAAGATTTAAAATGTTCAATCAGTATTAGATCATAACAAAATCGGTTAAAAATTGAATAAAATTAAAAAATTGAAAAATTATTAAAAAATTATCTGTATTCATTGAAAAATTTAAAGTTTAATTAAAAGAGAGACTGTTAAATAAAAATTAACTGGTATATTTTAGTTTATAAAAACTGATAAATTTACAAAAAACTAATATTAAATCTATTTTTAATAACAAAAATTATTAAACTAAATTAAATCAAAAAATTAAAAACTAAGCAGAAAGTTTGAACGGCTTAAAATTTTTATTGTTAAATTAGTCAAACTGATTCAATTTTTAAGACATTAACTTTTTAAATTAAATTATTAAAATTTTAAAAAGTTGAACACTCAAGTAAAAATTTTAATACCGAATTAAACAAATCTTAAAAAGTAAGCCTATACGTATACGCATTCGTAAGTGGGTGAAATCTTATTCCTTCACCATTATTGCACAAAACAGTCGTGTGATATCAACATGAACGAACGAACCTATCATGTGGTCAAGTGAAGAAGAAAAAGGTAAAGCATCCAAGTTCGGTGGTCCTTGCTTGAAATGCAAGGCATTTGACGACAACGAGCTTCCATACTTTCCTGAACACCAACAAAAGGGATTGGTTTCAACTCTAATAATCCGTAAATTATACGTTTCGAATAAGAAATATTCTAACGTATGTCGATTTCGAATCATCGAATAACTTGCAGCCTCTCATTGGTATTTTTCCCTTTTAATTTGGACCGTGTATATAAATAAAAGGGGTGATCGGGATGATTACCACTTGAGGGCTGAAGCTTACATCTCATTAAGGTAAGGTCTTTTTCAACACTAACACACAAGCTTCAACTTCACATGTTAGCTCATAAGGAACAGTAGAGGCTAGGGTTTGTTTTCTCTGATATTATTGGAATGAAGAATCAAGAGGTAATGAAGAAATGAATTTCAGGAGTTTCCAAATTTTTTTCCCTTTAATCGTATAATTTAAATATTGATAAAAATAAGACTGACCAAACTCGTAATACAAAATTTAACGATAATTATCTTTTATTCGACTTAAAACAATTTTGCTCTCAATTATTTTATAATTCAAACAAAAAAAATATTATTTTACTTTTTTTTATGTAAATCTATTATAAACAATCTCTCTACTAATTAAGAATAAGATTGCGTACCATTAAACATTTTCAAATCTTATATATCAGTGGGACTTTCATTGGATTGTTGCTGTTATTATATTTCTACCAATCAAGAGTAAAGTTGTATATTATTACACCTCTTCAAACTTCATATATCAGCAGAACTTTGAATAAGTTGTTATATTGTGCCCTAATTGGATGCCATGCCCGTAACTTTACCTTCCTATGAACAAAAGAGAACTCTCTTAAAAAAGGGGTAATTTGATTAGGAGCTTCCTAAGTATTCTTGGCCTAAATTGATAAGTTCGAGTTTTAAAAATTCTCTCAATTAAGTTTACTATTTAATTTTAAATTATTAAATTGTTAAATAATTTATTTAGTGTATATAATTTATAAATTATTAACGTGTTATTCACTAATCTATGGTGCGCAATATTATATTGTATTTATTAAAATAACATACAATATACTTTATATTATAATCTGTAATGTGGTTGCTTGTCTCAATCTAATTAAAAGTAGTTGGCTTTTTATTCTTTAATACTAACTTAATTAATTATGATTTGAAGTTCCCCATGCCCTATTGACCCACTTACACTTATTTCGAGATTCTCAAAATCTTAACATGGTCTTCAATTATTTATTTCCAATACTAAACACACATTTACTCCTGAAATGTGAATTTTATTATGAAAAATAAAATACTCACTCAGAGATTGAAGAGTAATTATTGATTCAGGAAATTATTATTTAAATTTTAATTGTAAATTTATTATCTAATTATTCGAAAAATGTTGTCAATATTATTTCTTAAAATTAGTCAACCATATTTACAACTATAGGTTTCATTGTAGATTTTGTTTTTGATCCAGTGCATAAGGTTTCGTGCTTTGCAACGGTTTACATTCTTACAAAGAAGTTGTTTCTGTGATTTGAACTTGTGACATTGCAATTACAAAAGAGTAACCTTACCGGTTACTCTAAAGCTCTCCTCTATAAGATTTATTATAGTTGAAAAATAAATAAATAAATAAATAAAATATATTGAAATATTTATTATTAAGTTTACAATAAATCGAATCGAAATTAATTAAAATTTTTATAAACTCAAATCTAGTTCAAAACCTCTAATTTAATTTTAAGTAAAAATTTAAGGTTAATTTCTTGTAACCCTTATGATTTGATAAATTATCACATTAATACCTCATTTTTATAAATTGTCAAATACTATTCTTGTATTTTCTGTCTTCCTACTATCATGTTTTCGTTAACAACTCTATTTATAGGCATAAAAATGATGTGGTTTTCAAGAATTAATAGAAGTCATCAATATATTTTAGAAATCAAATGGTATATTAATAATATGTCAAATTATAGGAGTCTTAGCGAAATTTCGGGTCAAATTTCTTGGACCTTAAACTTCAAAACAACATTGAATTTTTACAATAACTTGAAGATAAGAAGGTGGAAGACATATTAATTAAAACATGTGAATAATATTTTACTAATTTTTAAAAATAAAGAATGGGTGTGATAGTTTTTCAAAATGCAAAGGAGGTCCTACCAATTTAATCCTAAAATTTAGGTGGAACCGACTTCAAAG
Source organism: Erythroxylum platyclados (assembly GCA_027563515.1). NCBI lineage: Eukaryota > Viridiplantae > Streptophyta > Magnoliopsida > Malpighiales > Erythroxylaceae > Erythroxylum > Erythroxylum platyclados. The sequence goes on from JAOQMM010000006.1 coordinate 21,402,469, forward strand.
TTGAAAGTCGAAACCTAATTAAATTGGAATTTAGGTGTTGGCTATATTAATTAGTTTACTTCACCTACACGTTGCGTACACGCTTAGATAACACGAGGGCAATAGCGTAAATAAACTACGACGATTGGTCAAGTAAAGGGCAGCCGGTGGAAAAAGCATGCAGTGGGCATAACCGGAATTTCAATATAAATTTATATTATTAACGGCTTACTTAAGGACCGTCACCGCACCTTCAACAAGAGCATAGCGTGAAAGAGTGTGTTTTGTTCGTCACATGACAGTAGAAACAACACGAGAACGATAACGCAAGAGCCAGAGATTTCCAATTTCGTCAGTGTTTGAAGTGAAGAGGTTGTTGAAGAGAGATCAAGCGAGCCGAGAGGTATGCTTTTGTTACCTGGATGTTGGGGTTGCTCGTTGTTGATGATGATGTTTTTCTTTCTTTGGTTTTGAATTCTGTTCTGGTGCTTGAAAGCCTCAAGAACGTGGATTTTTGAAATGGGGTTTTGATTAAAGATTTGTTCTTGGGTCTGGGTTTGATTGTTGAAAAGTTTCTGCTTTTGTGTGGGAATTTGGTTTTCCGACGGCCTATGCGACGGATTTATGGTGTTTTGTTTTGTTGTATATTGATCTTTTCTGTTAATTGGATGTAATAGCTCTTGTTTGCTTAATAATCAACTGAAGTTGCCTCTGGTTGGTTCAAGTTGTTGATCCTATTGATTACTGAGGATCTACGAAAGGAACTAGTTTGTTCTGTGTTCGAGAAACGTTACGATTGAATATTTTCCTAGTGTAATTCTTCTTTTAGTTTAGAAAGTTCCATGCTTTAATCTTGGTTTAATTCTTTTTCCATAGAAGATTAATTTGGCTTGATTTTGACGATAGCTCTGTTTTGAGCATGGAGTGCTTAATTACTGCACCAGCTGGAGAAACATGTTTCCTCTTCCCGTTGCCTTTTTTTGGGTCACTTTCCCTCTTCGTTTTCTCTGTTTATGGTTGTGAATTCAAGAGCTTGCTCTAAATCATTTAAGTTATTACGATTAAATTTCTGTCTTTTTACTCAATAGAGACAAAATTAAGATGATCTTTCAACATTGACCTTGTATGATCTGAAGTAAGTAATTCTGTCAGCGATTTCTGCAATTTTGTTTTTACTTGTGTTCTCACTAGCTTTCCCTTTTTCTGCAGCTTGCTGCTTTCTATCTTACAGAAGGAAGAAATTAGACTTCCTTTTTATGCCAATTGGAGTTGAGAATCAGAAAATGGGACTATTATCAGAACCATCATCTGAGAACGAGAGCAAGCCCCTGGGAATCCAATTATTAGAGTGCGTAAAGAGAAGGAGACTTTCCTATAAAGCCTACCAGGCCATTGTCTTGATTGTAACATTTTTTGCATACGCTAGCTATCATGCTACTCGAAAAACCACGAGCATTGTCAAGAGTACCCTTGATCCACAATCATCTAAGTTGGGCTTAAAATTTGCTCCATGGAGGATCACTTATGTGAGCAAGCCAATTGAGAAAAGAGGACTTTCATGGGTACTTGGAGATGGTTGGTCCCCATTCAATGGATCAGATGGGACTGCATTACTCGGTGAACTTGACGTGGCTTTTCTCTCTGTATATGCCTTTGGGATGTATTTCGCTGGACATTTGGGTGATAGGCTTGATTTAAGGATTTTTTTGACAATAGGCATGGTTGGAACTGGTGTATTTACTTCACTCTTTGGGGTTGGTTATTGGACAAATGTACATAGTTTCTACTATTTCTTGGCGGTACAAATGTTCGCAGGCTTGTTCCAATCAACTGGATGGCCTTCAGTTGTAGCTGTGGTTGGTAACTGGTTTGGAAAGAGGAAGAGAGGACTAATTATGGGTATATGGAATGCTCACACTTCCATTGGCAACATTTCGGGGTCTTTGATTGCTTCTGCAATGTTGAGCTATGGTTGGGGTTGGTCCTTTGTCGTGCCCGGCCTCCTTATTACTTTTGTTGGCTTGATGGTTTTCCTTTTCCTCCCTGTTAACCCGGAGTATGTTGGAGCTGACAGAGATGAAGACATTTCTGAGGATTTAACACAGAAAACTGGGGATGAGATTACAGAGCCTTTATTGAGATCAGACTCTGAGGAAAAGGAGAAAGCAGTGGGATTCATTGAAGCATGGAAAATTCCTGGGGTTGCTCCTTTCGCTCTGTGTCTATTTTTCGCCAAATTGGTGGCTTATACATTTCTCTACTGGCTTCCTTTCTACATATCCCACACAGGTAGTTTGGATTTCTTAACTTCTGATTATGTGTTGAATATTTGGAACTTGTGAATTCTGTTGTAGATGACTCATTCTATGTGATTTAAAACTTTGTTTCTTGAATCTTGCAGCTATTGATGGTAAATATTTATCAAGTGAGACAGCTGGAAACTTGTCAACTCTGTTTGATGTTGGAGGAGTGCTTGGAGGAATCTTAGCAGGGCACATTTCTGATCGCTTAGGTGCCAGAGCCATTACAGCAGCAAGCTTCATGTACTGTGCCATTCCTGCCCTCTTCTTTTACCGAAGCTACGGAGACATCTCGTTAACCCTAAACATCATTCTTATGTTCATCACTGGAATGTTTGTGAATGGTCCATATGCTCTAATAACAACAGCTGTCTCGGCTGACCTGGGAACACACAGTTCATTAAAAGGAAACTCGAGGGCCTTAGCCACTGTAACAGCAATTATAGATGGAACAGGCTCGGTTGGAGCTGCAATTGGACCCTTACTAACTGGTTATATATCGGCTAAGAGCTGGAGTGCAGTTTTCACAATGCTTATGATCGCAGCTCTAATTGCAGGTCTGCTTCTAACCAGACTTGTTGTTGCTGAGGTAGCTGCAAAAATTGCTGAATCAAGGTCTCAAGCATCTACATCATCAAGACCCCCAGTAGATACACTTGAAGTTTGATTTCATGATGAAGAAGGACGAGGTTTTTAATTACATTCCTTGTGTGTGATTAATTACA
>JAOQMM010000006.1:21462283-21474332 GCA_027563515.1 Erythroxylum platyclados
TCACGACTTGAGTTTGAATGTGATTGGGATTGGACGGTTCAAAATTTAATCAAATCCTAACTAAACTCAATTATTTTATTTTAAAAAATTTAAAATTGCTAATAACATTATTTTACTCAAAACGACGTCATTTAACTTAACATATTCGAACTTTGAGTTAGGTTGGGTTCAACAAGTCCAAGTCAACCCCAAACTGAAGCTCAAAAGTAAAAAAAAGAGTTTGAACTTAGAGTCGAAATTCGATCAATTTAAGTCAAACTCATTAACTTTAAGGTAGATTGAACCAAATTATACCAAAATTACCATCGCTAAGAGTCACAATTACTTCAATTTTAATCAAAATTTGAGGTTTTATTTTAGTCAATTGAAAAGACAAGTCCAAACATATTATTAAGTTTTTTTATAATAAGTTATTAAGGTAATGAAAATATACCTTAAAACTATTTAAACCTCACTAATTTAATTTTAAATTAAAAAACTTTATCATTTTAACCTTCTTAAGTTCAATTTTAAATTGATAAAATTTTAAATGTGTCCAATTTAGTGTAAAATACTATCAAATTCATTAATAATGTATTTTAAATAATTCATTTAACTAATTTACTAGTTTAAAACTTAGTTATGATAAATTTTAATGTGAAACAAACTCTTAATCTTTTAAATTTTAAAATTTTTTAAGAAATATCCTTATATTTAGTCTCCCAGCTTTACTTGTCTTCTTTTGGCCAATCATTGCAAGTCATTTGCTCATGTATTTGTGGTGGGAAAATTATTGTCTGCTTTCAGGTCCATTATTTTACAAAGGATGGTACCATCTATTCTACCAATACAACCCTGATTCAGCAGTATGGGGCAACATTACTTGGGGCCATGCTGTGTCAACGGACCTGATTCACTGGCTCTATCTTCCATTAGCAATGGTTCCTGATCATTGGTACGACATCAACGGTGTGTGGACTGGTTCAGCGACGCTCCTTCCTAGTGGTCAGATCATAATGCTTTACACAGGGTCCACCAACGCATCAGTGCAGGTGCAAAATTTAGCGTATCCCGCCAACTTATCTGATCCTCTCCTCCTTCATTGGGTCAAGTACTCCGGCAACCCGGTTCTAACCCCACCCCCGGGAATTGGTCTCAAGAATTTTCGAGACCCGACAACTGGATGGACCGGACCGGACGGGTCGTGGAGGATCACAATCGGGTCGAAGAGCAACAAAACGGGCTTTTCACTTGTTTACCAAACCACCGACTTTACAAGTTATGAGCTACTGAAAGGCGTCTTGCATGCCGTTCCGGGCACAGGAATGTGGGAATGTGTGGACTTTTACCCGGTTGCCACAAACGGGTCGAAGGGATTGGATACGTCTGTTAATGGGCCAGGAACGAAGCATGTGCTCAAGGCTAGTTTGGATGACACAAAAGTGGATCACTATGCTATTGGGACCTATGACCCGGTAGCCGATAAATGGACGCCCGATAACCCGAAAGAGGATGTGGGTATCGGGTTGAGGTATGACTATGGAAGGTACTATGCTTCAAAGACATTTTATGATCAGAATAAGGACAGGAGAATTCTGTGGGGATGGATCAATGAAACTGATACTGACGCGGATGACTTGAAAAAGGGTTGGGCTTCTGTTCAGGTACACTACTCTGATTTATTATTTAAAACTTAATATTATGTCCGGGATTGAGTAAGACATAGCTGTAATGGAGGATTAATACAATGTTGTTTTACTGGTTTTTTCTGCAGACAGTACCAAGGTCTGTACTGTTTGATGAAAAGACCGGAACCAACTTACTCCAATGGCCAGTGGATGAGATAGAGAGCTTAAGATTAAACAGTAGTGAGTTTAAAGAGGTGGTGGTCGGACCAGGTTCAGTTCTGCCGCTTGACATAGGCACGGCGACGCAGGTTTGGTTTAACAAGCTAACGTTAGTCTTTTGTTCCATTACACTGGTAAATAGATTTCAGTTAAACAGCGACTTTCTTGGATTTCTTTGGCAGTTGGACATATTCGCAGAGTTTGAAACAGAGTTGATATTGAACGAAACCACCGAAGAATACGGTTGCAGTGGCGGTGCGATCGACAGGAGTAACATGGGACCATTTGGTATTCTGGTTCTAGCAGACGCAGAACTGTCAGAACTCACTCCTGTGTTCTTCAGGCCTGTTTATACTAAAAATGGCAGTCTTGACACTTACTTCTGTGCTGATGAAACCAGGTCCCTTCACAATTTCTTTGTAAAGTTCCTTCCTGGTTTTGTTAAGAGTTCACATCTAAAGTTTTGTTTCATGCAGATCTTCCAGGGCTCCTGATGTCTTCAAACGTGTGTACGGATCGACAATTCCTGTGCTTGACAATGAAAAGCTACGCATGAGAGTCCTGGTGAGGAAAGGAAAAAAAAAAGAGATAAATCCAAGTTCCTGATCAGATTAAAGGGTATCTTACAATTTCTGATTTGGATACAGGTTGATCATTCGATTGTAGAAAGTTTCGGTCAGGGAGGGAGGAGAGTCATAACGTCAAGAATATATCCAACAGAAGCAATATATGGAGCTGCCAGGATCTTCCTCTTTAACAATGCAACAGGGGTTAATGTGAAGGCCACACTCAAAATATGGGAGTTGAATTCTGCGTTCATCCATCCTTTTCCATTTGATAAACAGAACTAGAAAGAAACTCCGGTGCTCATCAGAAGTATATTGAACTTGTTGTTTCAAACTTAGTCCCTGAAATTGTTCCTTCGATCTGCCATAGAAATGCAGAGAAGGAAACAGATGTAGGGAAAAAAAAAAAGAACGGGATTCAATTTTTTGTCATTTCTTGGAAAGCCCTTGCAGCAGGAATTGGGCCTGATTTGTTGTTGTAAGAATAAATTCAAATTTTTTACTTGAAGAGTAGTATGTTCTTCCAATTTGACAATGCTTTCAGGGTCAAACTATGAACGAGAGGTTCTCCAAAACCATAGCAGGATTACCTCTAAGAGTCGGCTCAAATGGTGATTTAATATTCTTAATGTTAACGAAATCAAATCCCATGATTCACAAGTTGACTCAGTCCAAGCGGGATTGGAACAATGTCAGATCTGCAATAAGAAGGGCACACTGCCAATGAGTGCTACCACATGTTTGATCACTCTTTTTCAACTGAGAATCCACGAAGGGTCGCTGCCATGATCACATCTCCCACCAACGCTCCTTCTGAACCAAATTGGTTAGCATTCACTCCAAATATCAGGGTGATGATCAAGTTCAAATAGGCAATGGTAAGCTGCTTACAATTAATACTATTGGCACCGGTACCATTTCCACTCATCACCATAAATTTGTCCTCCAGAATGTTCTCCATGTTCCTTCCATAACCAAGAATCTTTTAAGTGTATCTTAGTTCACTCGTGACAATAATGTCTCTAAGGAATTCTTTCTTGACATTTGTCTTGTAAAGGATATGCAAGGAAAAACACTTCTGCAGGGGAGCTTTGATCGTGGACTCTACATGTTGTCAGTCGCCTCTAGATCATCACCACAGGCTATCCATAGTTTCACTACCTTTCTCTCTATCTTTGTTGGTGACCGTACCACTGTCTCTGACTGACATAATCACCTAGGACATCCTTATGACAAGATTATGAGGAAAACAATTTCCAAATTTCAATTACCTTGTGTTTGGAATAAAGAGAACTCCGTGTGTGGTCCTTGTCAAATGGGCAAAAGTCATAGATTGCACTTGTCTTCTACTCATATTCTTTGTTAAACTCCTTTTAAATTAGTTTACAATGATGCTTGGGGCCAGCTCCTATCACTTTTATCAACGGATATTGTTATTTTGTTCAATTTTTGGATGATTGCGTCAAATTTATTTGGATATTTCTTATGCAGGAACGTAGTGAATTTTTTGATATTTTCAAGCATTTTCATGCAATAGTGCAAACACACTTTGGCCACAAAATTAAAATCCTACAAACTGGCTGGGGGTTGAGTATCGAACGTTATCAACTTTCCTCTTTACATTTGGTGTTCATCATCGACAATCTTGTCTACATACTCAAGAATAGAATGGGGCTCCTAAGCGTAGACATAGAGACATTGTGGCAAAGGGTTTAGCCCTTCTCTCCCATGCTTCTCTTCCAATTGAATAATGGGAATATGCCTTTCCTACAACTCTTTATCTTCTTAACTGAGAACTCACACCAATTTTGGCATATAAGTCACCTTATGAATGTCTCTATCATCATAGTCCTGAGTACACACTTCTTAAGACTGTTGGTTGTCTATGTTATCCTTTCCTTCGGCCATATACTAAGCATAAATTGGAATATCATTCCAAACCGTGTATTTTTCTGGGCTATAGTTCCAAACACAAAGACTAAATATGTCTTGATATTGAGACAAATAGGCTATACATAGCTCAACGTGTAGTCTTTGATGAAACAAAGTTTCCTTATCTCTCCCTTGCTTGTCCATCTACCACTTCTACTACTGAATCTCCATCTACAGAAATCACCCTTCAGCTATTACCTAATGCAGCTTCAATATCTACCCCGCCATCAACTCCTCCTCTTGAGATCTGGAGCGACTTGGCAGCACCTATAGGCTCATCAATTCACGATGCTCTCGCTCCACCACAACCATCAGTTCTGAGTCATTCACGACCTGCTGTTACATCCACCCATTCTATGGTGACAAAAGCCTGCACCAATAACCTTAAACCTAAGGCCTTCACGGCCACCAAACATCCTCTCCCAAATTCCAGCCTTGCATTATTTGAGCCCACCATCCACAAACAAACAGCTCGCTATCCTGAATGGCGAGAGGCTATGGACAAAGAATATCAAGATCTTATCTCCAATGGAACTTGAAATCTCATGCCTCCTCCTCTCGATGCTAACATTATTGATTGTAAGTTGGTTTACAGGGTTAAGTGACATGTGGATGGCATTATAGAGCGTTGCAAAGCTTGTTTGGTTGTTCGGGGAGTCACACAGAAACCTGGTCTTGACTTCTTTGATACTTTTAGTCCGGTGGTTAAGCCAGCTACGGTACGTTTAGTTTTGGCTCTAGCTATTTCAAATGGTTGGTCTATTCGACAACTTGACATAAATAATGCCTTCTTGCATGAGGATTTAAATGACTGTATATATATGTCTCAACCACCAAGATACAAAGATCCCAAGCTCCCTGATCATGTTTGTCATCTTCGTAAAGAACTTTATGGGCATAAACAGGCTCCGCGTGCATGGTTCACTAAGCTCAAGTCCTTTTTACTTGACTATGGCTTTATAGTATGCTATTCAAATTATTCTTTATTTATGAGACATCACAATAACTCTGTCACATATTTGTTAGTTTATGTTGATGATTTAGTTCTTTCGGGAAATGATGGTGGTTTTATCCAAGCTTTTATGGAAGATCTTAATGGTACTTTTGCCTTGAAAGATTTGGGTGAGTTGAATTATTTTTTGGGTATTGAGGTACATAGGGGCAAAAATGGCATGCTCCTATCTCAAGCCAGGTATATTTGTGACCTTTCGGAATGTGTTCACATGGCTAGTGCTAAACAAGTTTCTACCCCTGCAGAAGCATCCATGCGTTTATCTTCTTCAGGCCAGGCATTTCATGATCCACATCTCTACAGAAGTGTTGTTGGCGCATTGCAATATGCCACTGTTACTCGATCGGAAATATCTTATTTTGTTAACCAAGTTTGTTAGTATATGCACTCACCCACTATTTTCCATTGGCAAGCAGTTAAAAGGATCCTGCAATATTTAAAAGGAACCATGCATCGTGGACTATATTTGCGTAGCTCAGCTTCGCGTTCTTTGGTGGCTTATTCAAACCCTAATTGGGCAGGGGACCCAGATAATTGTCGCTCTACACATGGTTATTGTGTTTTCTTTGGAGGGAATCTCATAAGTTGGTCATCTAACAAGCAACATGTTATTGCAAAGTCATCAACGAAAGCCGAATATCATGGGCTTGCAACTGCTACTATGGAGATAATTTGGGTCCAACAACTTCTTCGAGAACTCGTTGCTTCTTTGTCTCATCCACCTCTCCTTTTGTATGACAACTTGTCCGCCACTTATATGACTGCTAATCCCATTTTTCATAATTGTTCAAAGCATATCAAAGTTGCTTTTCATTTTGTTCGAGAAAAACTGGAGCGGGGAAATCTCACTGTTAAGTATGTCCCTACGGAGCACAAAGTCACTGATATACTAACCAAGGGTCTCTTATCATTGGTTCAATCTCAACGTCTGGTCATTCCCGGTGAGCTTGCGGAGAGGTGTTAAGGAAATCAAGTCTCATGGTTCATAAGTTGACTTAGGCTAAGCGGTTGGCGATTTAGAGCCTTACAAAATCTTCTAACTTTCTTAACAATATATCAAATACGAAAGGATCAAGATATCTATGAAATCTCAGGCTCTAAATCACCAACCGCTTGGACTGAGTCAACTTGTGAACCATAGGACTTGATTTCCTTAACACTTAAAGATGTTTTATTTGAATATTTATTTTTAATGCATTTTTAATTATTAAATCAAATTTTATTTGAAATGCATACATTTTGAAGATATTTTAATTTAATTATACTTATTAATAAATTTTAATTTAATTATAAAATGAAATACAATTAAATTATTCATAATTTTATTTATTAATTAATTAATTGTAGATGTTTGACAATCGGCTGATTCTATCAGCTTTTAGCTGACAACGGATTAATATTTAGTATTAGCTGTTTATGTGTAAAATGACTTATGAGAGCATAACTTAAAAAAATTATAAGAACATAAGTATTATATCTTATTATTTCTTTGAATATTCTCATAAGAATTTAAATAGAGCAAAAGAAGTCAACACTATTATTTAAAGCAAAAAATTAAAAAAACCGAGTATGCTGGTGAGAAGGGGAAGGGAGAGGACAAACTTACTATTTATCTCTCTTTCTCTCTCCTCTCCTCTCTTAGCATCGTATTACATATGGTTTTTGTAATAACTTTTGGGCACAATCTTCTTTTCGTCCCTTAATTTCTCAACCGCTAGTGCAAAATGCTCCTTTTAAAAATAAGGGATTGGGTTTAATCCGTCAACCTAATCAACTGATTACCAAACATGATTATTAGCGGTTTGACATGGTTAAACAACTAAATACCTCTCAATCCGCCAAAAAATAGTTGATCAGTCATTTACCAAAGAAGACCTAAATTATTTATAATTGTTATTAATAATTAATATATTAAATAATTAAGTAATATATTTAATTAATAATGAATCACATTATAAAAATAGAAAAAAGAAACACTTTTTATGATTTTCATAAAATTAAAAAAAGAAACTAAAAGTAAAAATAGAAACTAAAATTTTAAATAAATATTTTTTAACTAAATTTAAAGATAAAAATTGAAAATTGAAAACATAAATAAAAAAAATGAGCGATCCCACCTAGCTCAGTATATACATTAAGCCCAGATCGGTTCTTATGGGATAGGTTTTATTGCGCCTGTTAATCGGGTCTAAGGTCAGGCCATTCTATGCAAATCCTGAAAAAGGCTGAAGTAGATTCATCTGTCATGTGTGATCGAGAGTTCAAATCGGCCCAATTTGATCTAAAATTAAGATTTAACCTTTGTCAAATTTAAAATAATCAGATTTAGCTACAATCGTATGGGCGATCTTCTAGTCTTCTTCCAAAATACATATTGCCTCGAGTAGAATCCCTATGGTTACTTGTTTAAGGTGCCAGGCACGAGGCACTGGATTTTATGGACCTAAGATACTGCCTTCAAGAGCAAGGTACATCTACTTTTTATAAGATCTTTTATGGAGTCCAAGAAATATAAACGAAGATTAGCCTCACCTCATTACGCTTCAAGTAAGTTAAATAAACTACTAATAATGAGTTAATGAGATGGTAAGCTGAGTTAATGCTATTGTCTAATTCGAAGCAAGCCTTAAAAGTGATTGAGGTCCTCTGTGCCAATTCTATGTTAGAGGATTTCATTCACACATTTTTTTCTATTCTTTCTGACACAGAAGATCTTATCCCACATTAAAAGATTAGTATTTTGAGTATGCAAGGTTATCTTCTAATCAAATAAATACAAAAAATCTAATTTTTTCTTTTTATTGAACAACATAATTCATTGTATGATTTATTAATTAACGACATTACAGCTTTTTGCTGTGATGTTCCATATAATTGAGATTAAAACTTTTAAGAGAAAATTTAATTATACGTTAATCTTAACACAAAAAAGTGTTAAATGAAATTTAAAAAATTGAATTAAACTAATGAATTATTGAGTTATATATTTTAAATAAGTTAGTTTTTTATAAAATATATAATTTAATTTAATTGACATTTACATATTTAATATGTTTATTCTATAAATCTGCAAACTTAAGTTCTTTTAAATTGATAACTACTAAAACAACAATACCATCCACAGAGAGTTCTGCTGAAATACGGGATCTGAGAAGGTACATTTACTCATACATAATAAAGAGACTGTTTCTGAAATATTCACATGTAATGCAAATTATTAATAATATAAAATATCAATAAATATTCATAACTAAATATATTAAATTACGTAATTAAGACCATACATATAAAACACGATAAAGAAAAATAGTACAAGATAAAATACGTAAATAAATACATAAATTAAGACAAAAAGAGACAAATACAAGAATAAATTACACCCGTTGTTAAAAAAATAAATAGATTAAATAAAAAACTACTTATATTAAATAACTATGAAAGAAGTATTACTTAATAAAATATTAAGACTACCTTTACGACGAATAACTCAAAGTTTAAAGGACTTAAAAGAGAATTATATAGATCTCTTTAAATAAGATCTTTTATTCATATTCTAATATACCAAAAAATTTTATTACTGAGTACTTCCTCGATAATTTTTAGCAAAGTCGTAAAAATTGATATCTACATAAGAAATAAACTATATTAATTAAACCAGCCTTTGAGGCAGAGAATACTGACCAACTTAAGCAGGTGGTTATTCTTACTTCTTAGTCATACAATGCCTGGCATTGGTTAGAAGCATAAAAGGAAACGATTTTCGAAGACTTCAGCTTATAATATTATATATTTGGGGACTTCAATTCAAAACTATGCTTATAGCCCTTTTGTCACAATCGATGCAACCGAAATGCATATTAATTTCACAGACAACGTGCCTACATTTCCCGAAGTTTCTGTAAACACTAAGCACACCTCTTGGTAGTTCACGCATTGACCCACTTTAAGATGCACTTAGTGGGCTTCAAATCACTTAGTGGCAAAAGATTTCTAAAGAATATTGATTAACCACACCATAACTAACTGTACTAAGTTGCACACATGTCGGGAGTTTTCTAGAATTAGTCCTTGGTTATTGTCTTAATCATGAAGTACGGTCTCGTTGGAAGTCTTTGATGTCAAAATTCTATGTTTGACAACATTAATTACTTGCGGTTTTAGAAGAGCGACTGAACTAATATTGTTATCAACTTTTTTTATAAAGAGTTTTAATTTTTTTTAATATTGTTGTGATCATTCGCTAAGAAGCATATAAATTATTAAATGTTTATTAGAAAATTAGGGACTATGTATCTATCTATTATTATCATTATCAATACTCAGTTAAAAATTTCGCACTATGTAAAGTTTGAAGAGGTCAGATAGTATACAGTCTTACCCCTATATCGTAGAGAGGCTATTTTCGGATTTGACCTACAATATAAATATGACACGAAGATAAGATGCAAAAACAGTAGTTCTAGTAGGACACAACAAAAGACTGTGTTTAAAACTGACCTTCTAACAAGGACAAAAAGGAAATACAGGAATACATACAAATAAATAAATAACAAAATTAAAATGAAAACTAAATAAATACAAAAATACGTAATGCCAAAAGATAGGAACCATCTATCTTTTATTAAAAGATAGTATGTCACATTACCATTTATTATATAATCTAAATGTTAATTTGGTGGTCCTTTTACGTTATTTGATCAACGAACGTTTGAAAGTTCAAACTTAATTAATTTTTGAAAATCTTATTTTGGAATTTGCCATATAATAGAGTAAACTAATTCAAAAACAATCTCCCTTATTAAATTTGATGTGTTACAATTATAGAATTTTAAAATTCTCTTATTTCTCGATTATGATCTATCGTGATTTTGATTCTCACTTGAAACCAGATTTTGATAATCTCCCTTTTGTCATTAGGAGGACTTCGACTTGTTATAAATTAGACTACATGCCTTCTTTTTTTTTTTTTTTGTGTGAACTTTCTGTCACAAAAGTCGTGGCTATAATATCTACAAAGATTAGGTAGTTTGTAAGACTATTATTAGTTAAGCTGATGATGGGCTAATCATACGTATTAAGCAAATATAAAAATAGAAATTTGATATATTCATATGACTATTTTATAACTCAACGATATAATTGAGAGCATATTGTAATTAAATTATTAGTGTGCTCAGCACTAAAATGTTTTGTGTTTGGTAGACCTTGATTATGTTAACATCATAGATTATGCTATATTAATCATGACACAATCTAAATCCTTAAGTATGAATATATATAAAAGATAAATGGATATTTATATACAAATTTTCTTATAACAGTGAATTTATAGTTATTGTTCGTGGAATGCTTATTGATTTAATTCAGAATGTATACAATAATCCTCAAGTTATATGCTTTAAATAAATCACTTAATTAGTTAGAAAATCAAAGTCAAGTGACAAACTAGAATTAATAACTTTTATTTATAGGTTTACAAATATCATCATGTATTGACTCACGGCCAATCTTAATCTTCAATAGTCACATGAATTATAATTTCTGTATTCTATTCTAGTTTATAATAATTAAAAGTAAGGTTACGTACTTTTGAATCTTTTTAAATCTCGTATTTAACGGAATTTTTTCTAAATATTTTTGTTGTACTTTTAAGATTCTGCCTTACAATTGAAAAACTTTTTCAAAGTGCTTGCTTTACTAATTACATCATCCCTTGGATGAAAGTCTATAAATAGATTTGCTTTGCCATGTGAATAGAAATAATACCTAATCCGACCCCGACGTTTGAGAAACGAATTCGGTCCACAGATACAACAAAAAGGAAGTTTGGTCAGCTATATACGTGCATGCCAGTTCGTGGCCGCGTAAATCAAACACAACGCAAAACAAAAAAGAAGAGATTCGGATTGTTTGAATACTCTTCAGGCACATGCACTAAATAAAAAATTACATGGAAGAAGAGGTCTCCTCTTAGCAACTACTTCTTGTCACGCGATGACGAATTGGAAGTTATTCTGCTGTCTCCAACCTGAAAATTGCCTGAATTTCAGGTCTCGTATGGTTTAATACAAAGTGGGATATAAAGAATGATTCGAATTTTTATATTTCATACAGTTTAAGTACGTTAATGTTCACATCATCGTACTGTGTTTTAATGTTTTAAATATAGACCGAAAATTAAACCGATAAGATAAAAAGTTTACGGTTTAAAAGATTCAATCGGTATTAAACTGTCATAAAATTAGCTAAAATTAGGCTTTGGTTGGTTGGAGGATTAGTAATGGAATGGAATGGAATGTAACATACTTCCATCGTTTGTTTGGAGGTTTTATAATAGAATGGAATGAGATGGGATAGAAGCGGAGGGTTTCATATTACGTTTCATTCCATCATAAACAGTGAAAATAAGAAACTTCTGATTCGGAGGGTTTAGGATAGAACGTAAACTAATAAATACATACTATCTAATAACTAATTAAAAAACTTTTAAAAAAGGAGGCATGAGGGAGGGAGGGAGAGTTTAAAAACTTTTCAACATTTTGCAAAAAGTCTTTCGATTTTTTAAAATTTACAGTACCGGCCTGTATTTGGCCGGTGTTTTGAATACCGATAGCTACCATCCGAAACATGCCGGTCCCAATCGGTATTCAGATCCCTCGTTTCGTACAGGTTTTGGTTCGGTACAGAGTGGTATTCAAAATCTTGGCACCCAT
>JAOQMM010000006.1:21474432-21488044 GCA_027563515.1 Erythroxylum platyclados
GGGATAGTATTATAATATCCAACTTTGAAGTGATGCTCTATACCCCTCAAGCATGAGAGGAATGTCAATCATTCCTTTGTGATACTCCCTTCATTTTTTTAATTATATTTTTTCTTTTTTATTAATTAAATATAACTAATTAAAATATATTAAAATTTTATATAAAACAAAAATTTAACAAACTTTTATTTCTCAATATTTTTAACAAACCAATCACTATCAATGATAATGGTAATCATTCCTTCGTTCTAACCAACCATCATAATTATAATGATTATATTCATTCTCATTCCTTACTATATTTATTCCCATTCCTATTACCATTACCCAATTTGAACCAAGCGCAACCTACTTTGGTGCATGGATCATAAAATCAATTTTTGCATAATAACTCATATTTTTCATAATAATTACTTCACTTTCAAAGAAAAGTAGCTATTTAGGCATAGGTTATTTATTTACTGCTTTAGCTCAATTCATGGTCTTAATTGCGAAAGACTAACGCTCCTTTAGCTGGAAAGATTACATAATCCTTATTTGAGGTAGATCTTGGAGTCCCATAGTATGGAACTTCACAATCCCAACTCTAAATCAAAAAGTAAGCACAGGAGAAGACATGCAAGCTCTATTTTCCCACAACCATAAACAACACGAACATAAATCCTCTAATGAAGAGTTGAAAGATGAAGAAGAAGGCTAGGAGATAGTGCTTGACAAACTAGAAGAGAACAACAAAAGCCATGAGGGTTGTATGGATTCCATGGAAAAATAGTTTAAGGAGGTAGTGCGCAATCAGCGTTACCAAACCAAGAAGTTATTAAAGTTCTTTTCAGTGTAAAATGCCTATGTGTCATCTCCGAATCCATCACCTCCACATTCTCCTTAAGTACTCTTGCCTTTCCTTTCTATTTCTTTTTATTTTTATGTTTCACTAATTATTTTGCTTATTTTGAGTTTTGCTTTCCACATTAAGGATAATGTGTTGTTCAACTATGGCGATATATATGCACGTGCATATCATTATGTGTGAAACTGTATTTACACTATGTTAGTTTTTTATTAACTTAGCATTGTGTAAACATTTTTTGCATGTGTGCATTGTGTCAATGTGTTAATTTCATGAAATTGAAAGGAACTAACTTATCTATGAACATGATTATTTAATTTGTGAAGAAACATTAACTTGTGAAGTTTGAAGTGTTTTTGAGATTAATATGCATGATGACTAGAATTTTGTACTTATTATATCAATTTATGACACTTGTTTAGATAGGTGTAAGGCCCCAACATATACCCTAAAAATATTATAGCATGTCTAGGGTGTATTAAGAAGTGAACATAATGAATTAAGTGCATTTAAGTATAGTAAGAGACATAAAGATACTTAATATAAATGACATGGGTAAATGGGTAATTTATTCGTGTCAGCATAGACTTACGTACTTAGACGTGAAATATGTATAGGAATTTTAATATGTTTGCTTAGATTATGAACGTAAAGTGAGGGGAATTGGTAAAGTAAGTATCCTATTTGCTTATGGAATGTTGTTGGTTAAATTGGATGTATTTTTGTGTTGCTCTTGCTTGATAAGATCGAAGTTAGTTGATTTGGGATGTGTACCTCGCTGGATGTATAGGTTCCAATGAACAGGCTTCTATAATTTGGCCATATCTTGGTCTTTACACTTCTAAATTGGATAATTTCTATTGGAGATTAAACTAGAGAGATAGGTATAAAACTCTCATGAAGGAATCAAAATCTGATTATGCCTCTAATAGTTTTGAATTCTGGTTTAAAGTTGAGTTCTGGTTGCTATCTTTGTTTTCGAACAGCCTGTTGTTTTTGGGGTATAACTCCCGATATAATTAACCAAATTGTATGAAATTTATGTCATTAGAAAATTAAGGCATAGGGGAATGAAATTAATTGATAAAATTATACGCCAATGTGAGAATTAAAGGAAGAAGAACGACCAATCTGCAATTTTTCTAAAGTTAACACATGAACCAATTGGATCAAGGCATGTGTGACCAATAATAATAAAGCATATGTTTCCAATAGGAATTAAGCATGTATGTGAGTCTTTAAAGTTCTTGAATGGGCCTATGGAGAGGGGAGATGGACAACACTTTGGGGGTTCTAAGTTCAGATTTTTCTCCTCTCCATTTCACCTTCTTCATCCCATCATTTTTCATTTGGTGAGTCAAGCAAAGCTAAAGAGGAAGGGAAGGAAAGGCAATAGAAGACCTACTTTGTCAATTTTGAGGTTTGTGACTTCACTTAGTTAATTTATGTATTTATGTATATTTGAATGTGTACAAAGATTCATTTGGATGTGGAGTAGTTTCCGGGATGATGCTTTGATGTTATTTGGTGTTATCTTGCATGAACTTGGTTGTCTATGACAAGAGAGTATCATGTAGTGGAATTTTGTCTAAGGTTTATTTGAGTCAGTTACATTGTTTGAGTCATAACTCAGCCTAAAGACCTCTAAATCGGGTGATTTCAGTTGGATATGAAACCTAAGACATAGAACTAAAAATCTATAGAAGAGACTCTGACTTAATTTGGGCTTTATGACATGGGAAATTGAGATTGAAAATGGTGACCTGATGTTGCACCTGTTTTGGAGCATCTTATGATATTTGGTCTGTATCTCATGATTAGGAAGTCCAAATGGTCTAATTGTTGGTTCTATGGAAACTAGAGACATATGGGAACAAATTAGAACATTTTCTACATGGATATTAAGGAACAATTGGAGTCCATCATGTGATTTGCTTATGGACTGATTGTTTGCCTATTTTTAGACCATCGTGGGCTTAGCCCAAATTGCACTATTTTGAGTTTGTTTTCATTCCCCATTTTTATCAAATCATATCCAAACCATTTTGAATGTATATGGAACACCTAGAAATAAATGAAATAGGACTTACCATATGCGAATTGGGTGATTGAACATTGGAATTTAAGATTGAGCATAATGCGAAAACTTACATGTATATAAATGATTTGTATGCATATTTGTCGCTCATATGTGTATAGTATGATTATACACGTGTGATTTTGACACCTTTCTAATGGTGATAAGTTATGACTTGCATGTATGAACATAGATACAGATTTTATGACCTGAAATGTATATCATATGATTTGTCAATATATGAATTGTGAAATTGGCAAATGGTTAAAGAAAATATTTACAGTGCCTACTCTATTGTCTTGGTGGTGGATTACAGTGCAGCTGCTACAATTTTGACACCAATTGTATCTTCATTTCGACACTATAGTGTCTCCACAGTTCGATACCTTACGGTATCCACAGTTCGATGCTTTTGAGTACCCACAGTTTTGATATCTTCGAATATTCACAGCTCCTGTTATCCACACACACAGAAAATGTACAGGCTTAACACAGAAAGGAAACTTAACAATCATAAATAAGAAATACAACGTGACAACATAAATAATCGGTATTAATGAGCATTTGCATTTGTATTGATAATATTATCACTGAGTGCTAAATATCAATGTTTAACTTTTGAAGGTGAATTTATGGTATATGAACAACATATTGAAGCATATTTGCATTATGTACTCTGCTTAAGAATGCCATCATTATTTATATGAGCATTGAATATCAATGTTTGGTTCATAAATTTGAATTTATGTTATATGAGTTGTGATATTTCTGAATGTGTGTGCTTGGCGGATGACTGTTGTAAATGGTCATCTAAACTAAGTGTTTTCCTCACTAAGCTTTCAATCTTAGCGCGGGTGTTAATCCATGTAGGTCTAAGTTATAGGAGTGAGTTATAGGGAACATCTGCAAGGACTAAGGCCAACAGATAAAAAAAAGTACTTTTGGAAGGTGTTTTTAGTTAAAGATAATTGTACATATAATGGTTAAAGGAAATTGTATGTTTTCTTTTGGATTACCATATAAATGTAAAGATATATTACTACTATTAAATGATAATGTTAAGCATTGGGAAGTTTTGTATTGTGTATATGTATAGCGTTGAATAGAATTATATACCTTGAATGCATATACAGGAATTTGGTTGCTTTATATGTAGATGGTTTTAGGTTTCGTATAGGGGGTGTTACAATAGGCCTGTAATTAAATTCATTTAAATTGGTAGACATTGTTAATGCCTTTGTATGGGAGTGATTGACTAGGAAGAAGTGATGTAGGTAAAATGTGAAAAAAAAAACACCAGAAACACCAAAGTGTGGTGTATAAAATGTGTTAAATACATTTCCTATTTTGTTGACTCGTTACAAAACAAAAATGATTTAAGAGTAGAGCTAGTAGTCAATTATGAGTCATAATATAACTAATTAACTGGGGGCATTCATGATAAAATATTTGTTTTCACGTCAGAAGACTAAAATGACACTCCAACCATTCTTAACAATATGGTATTGACAATAAAATTGAACTTATGGGTCTTCTTCATAAATGTCAAAATAAATTTCATGAATGGATATTTAGTGATGGCCTACCTCTTTAATTTTTATGTAAGAATGAATGCATGCTTGCAAGTGTCATAAATGTATGAATAGGTGTTGATATTTTGGTTGATATGTGTATTTAAATCAAAGCATTTGAACTATTGGTCGTAGATTAATAACAAGCTCTGTTAACTTGAGTTTTCCCTTAGGCCCTGTTTGGTTCGAGGGTTAGTAATGGAATGGAATAGAATGTAACATACTTCCATCGCTTGTTTGGAGGTTTTATAATGGAATGGAATAGGATGGGAAGGAAGCGGAACGTTTCATGTTACGTTCCATTCCATTATAAACAGTGAAAATAGGAAACCTCTGATTCGGAGGGTTTATGATGGAACATGAACTAATAAATACATACTACCTGATATACCCTCCATTATTATTTATATTATCAATTACCAATCATGTTTTTGTAAGTAACAAATATATTTATATATAAATAAATTACTTTTAAGTATAAATCAAATAAAATAGAGTAATTATTTAATATAATAAATTTTATTAAATAATTAATAATATTCTTATATAATTATTAATTAATTGATATTCACAAATATATTTATGTGATTCTAAAAATATAAATAAATTATTTTAAATTATAAATCAAATAGAATACAATAATATTTAGCATAATTAATTTTATTCAATAATTAATAATAATATTCTTATATAATTAATAATTAATTGTATATAATTAATTAAAAAATAATAAATTTTTGATGTAAAATACAAATTTTATTAAAATTTATTATTTGTCACGGTTGTAACAAATACAAGTCACAATCGTGACAAATGTTCTTTTTCTTATGTGCTTTATTTAAGAAGATCTCGGCCTGTTACGTCATTTATGTAATTTATTATACGTTAAGAGTATAAGAGTATTAATGTAATTTATTATATGTTACATTTCATTCCATCCATTCAACCAAACAACATTTCACTACGTTACATTATGAACCCTCCCATCTCAATCAAACAACATTTTACTAGATTACGTTCCATTCCATTATAAACTACTCCGTTCTGTTATATTGATTAACATCCAACCAAACAGGACATCCGAAATTAAACAAATGAAGGCAAGTGGAATGAGCTAATAATTAACAGAACGTGAATTCCAATTTCTGGGATTACGAATAACAGCTTGCAGGGTCTCGTACACAAGGGTTAGGACACTAATTATAGTATAAAGATGATGATAGTAACGTAAGAACTCTCGACTCTTTAACTGTCATGTTCCGTTTCTGGTTTGAAAACATGGAAACTTGGGTTGTTGTCAAGCTATCAGATATAATGGTAATGATAATAATAATGATAATGGTATGGGTATTTAGTTAAATGATGGCAACTACTTCAAGGCAGTTTTAATAGGTTCCATAGCTACAATTTATAAGATATAAGATGTGCTTTTAAAAATCATTATTTTCGTGATCATAAGTTACAAAATAAGACAGAAACGTGGTCTTTCCGCGCGTCTATTTTCTTTATTTCCTTTCACATTGATCCTCTTAAGTTGCTTTTTCATTTTCTTCATAAAGTTCGGTAGTACCTACTTCTTTGAGTATTGCAACTTATTAGATACGTTTCAAATTTGTAAATAAAAATAAAAATAAAAATGTATAATTAATATAAATAATTCTTCAAAAATTTGTCTATTTTAAATAAATTTGTATTTTAAAAAAATATTATTCAAATTCCACACATGACGTATGTTTAATTTATTAATTTATGCACTTGACTTATTTTAAATATATAATTTATATTATGTTTAAATCTAAAATTTTAATAATATGTTGCTTCACTCAACGTTTTCAAAACCGGACTATAAATTAAACCGATGAGACAAAAAAATTAAAGTTTAAAAGATTCAACCGGTATTCTATCGTCATTAAACCGATTAAAAGTTGAATAAAATTGAAGAATTTAAAAAATGAATGAAAAATATTATTCTTACTTATTGAATAATTTAAAGTTTAATTAAAAAAGACTATTAAATGAAAATGAATTGGTTTATTTTAGTTTATAAAAACTTATTACTTTACGAAAATTATTTGATTAATTAATAAACTGATTAATTTTTAACAACAAAAATTATTAAATTAAATTAAACAAAAAATTGAAAATTAAACAAAAAAATTAGTCAATTCAAAGTTTTCATTGTTGAAATCGTCGAATCGGTTAAGTTTTTAAAACATTGATTTTACTTTGATATATTTAGTTAATTATTTTTCAAAAATAAAGGGAATGAACAAAACAATTCAGTAAAAATTTTATCGATACTCTAAAAATAAAAATATTAATTAGTATGAGTATTATCTTTAGCTAATAGAAAGACTATTTTAAATGAAAAAAGAAAAAAAAAAGAAATTCCCAAAAAAATACTTGATCGAAAAGCTACAAGTATTACAACTCAACCATTCTGTTCTTACGTGTGACCATCAAATTGGTCGGATTTTATCAAAAATCACATATTAATTAACCGTGTTCTAATTAATAAATAGATTTTGTCCCACGCACGGACCAACCCGAACGAGGTCGAGGTGGCAACGTGGACCCCACGGTAACATCGACACGTAAGAAGGGACCGTGTGGGGCCCACGAAGGGATTTCTGGTAAGACGTGGTGGGGACCACAGCAGGTCAGTGCATGTGGAAAGCGACGGTTTCTCAGGCGGAAATTTGATCGTTAGAAACGAAGAAAAGAGGGAGAGAGAAATATTAAATTAAAACTTCAATAAATAAAAATAGAAAAAAAAGGAAAGAAATATTAAAATAAAAAAAGCCGAAATTTTCTTCTTGCGTTTGTTGCTTCTTCCGATGATTTCTTGTCTGTCACTATCTCTCGTCACCGGCAATAGGCGGTGGTGGTACGATTACCCGTTGAAACTACAAATTGTATTATTTTAAAATAAATTGTTGTGACATTTAATTATTCATATTTTAAATTCTTTTTTATATTTTAAAAAATACCAACCAACAAATTTATCCTAAATGATTGTTAAGGAGTCAACTTTACCTCTAACATTCAAACAACTTAAATTATTTTCAAAAAATTAAAATTTCAAATTTCAAATGCTTAAAATTTGATATTTAAACGTATTGGAAACAACTTTTCTAGGATAATATTGCGTATTATCGGACTTTTCCAAACTTTGAGACTCAACAGGATTTCAACTGAATGTTAATGATAATAATGAATATTAGAATATTGACAAATAATATGTTATAGATAAAAAATTGTTATTTTGATAATATAAAGTAATAAGTAAAAGTATAGAGAATAATTGCTATTATTTAACATATCCATATCTATTAATAAAAATTTATATACGCATTATAATTCACTTTAATTAGGGATAAAGTTGCATAATTCTAAATTTCTTTAGATTTTGTATTTCAGCATGAGACACTCTTATTGTTGTTTATTATGATTTACCTCAATTTTAAAGAAAATAGTTAATCGAAATAAGTTAGTAAATTTACAAAACTCAAAAAAATGGACAAATTCCTTGGCACCTTCTAAGCCATCCATATCTAAAAGCAGGAGGGGATCCAGAGCTAAGCCCCTAAGGTTGACAATAAATTCTTTCAAGATTGATTATTTGTCATGTTGTTAGAGATGTTCCCGAAATGTCTACAATTCAATAAATAGCTTTAGAATAAAATGAATCATATTGAATTAGAAAATGGAAAGATTTTACAAGTTATACCTTTTGTCACTATTTTGTAGAAAATCATTTGGTATGAATATGTTAGATATCCGTAACTAGACAATCGACAAGTAAAATTTGTTGTAGTATTTAAATTAAATTTGTTATTTAATTTTAAATTAATAATTTATTTAAAATATTTAGTTTATAAATTATTATGTATACAGAATAATTTCTTGTACTTAAAAGATAATAATATTAATATGAATGATATAATTATCAAATATGGGCATCGTAAAAAATGAATGTAAATAAGGGTAATAAAAGACAAATGACTAACATGTAACAACTCATACTATTAACTAAAACTATCATTGCCAGCCCATTCCAAACAATGTCAAACATACCAAATTAATTAATTTCAGGGCCGCGTTGACCGGTTTAGCAAGTGCCCGGTCATCGTTACCAGGCTCCATAAATTTCAAAGAGGACTTGACTAGAAATGCTTAGGGCGTCTCTTCTGGTTTGCTTGCTTTTGCTCGGTTATTACCAAACCCAACCAACTCCAAAACCCACACATACTATAACGCAGCCGCTGTCTCTCTCTCTCCTTTCGTGTCTGTGATAAGGGTGTGAAGTTTCTCGTTTTCCGATTATGTAAATCGTTCTGAAACTTGCATTCTGAAACAGGGGTGTGCCACTGGTCTACCAACTTTTGACTGTTTGCTTGACCGTCCAAAACCCAGATAGCTCATTACTGTATCCATGGCCCTGATACGGTTTTTGCCTATTCTTTTGGTTCACATTGCTCTGTTTTCAAGACTCTGTTTTGCGGCTGACCCAACCGTTTCCTATGACTTCAAAGTCTCTTACATTACTGCATCTCCTCTCGGCGTTCCTCAGCAGGTTTTATTTCCACTCCCTTCTTTCTCATGTGTCCGTGTCTGTGTTTGTTTCCTGTGTTTATTCGAGAGACTTGTGGAGATTTTTCATTTTTAGTTCCGAAGTTGCTTGCTTTTTGTGGGATTTGTTCTTCTTTTCAGCTTAATGATGTACATAAATAGCTGTTGTGGGGCTCTTAGTGGGTAAATATCTGTTCTTCTTCTTTCTTTTTTCTTTTCTCGACTCCTTGGAGTTTTCTCGTAAAGTGATCGTGTAGTTTGTACTCTATTCTAATGGTTGAGTGGAAAAAGGGTCTTGCCATTGTTGATCAAGAGTTTGAACAGGAAAAAGTTTTAAGGGCTTTACTTTATTCTGTTTTCTGTCACTTGTTCTTAGCAGTAAGTTCTGACCCTGATATAGGATACAGTTGATGGAGTTTGCTGTTGGGTATCACACGTTCTACTGTTGTTTCAAGCATTTACCTGAATGTGTTTCATTATATTTGTGATGGCAGGTTATAGCTATTGGTGGGAACTTTCCTGGTCCGCTTATTAACGCCACTACTAATTACAATGTTGTTGTTAATGTGCACAATGGACTGGATGAAAATTTTCTCATGACTTGGTAGGTCTTAACGTGTCCCTTTATTTGCTTTTAAGTCTTGGTTCATTTATAAAAATGTTTCTCAAGAAAAACATCAATGCTTGGCTTCGACTTTTTCAGGCCTGGGATCCAAATGAGACGTAATTCGTGGCAAGATGGTGTTCTGGGAACAACTTGTCCCATTCCTCCGAAACAGAACTTCACTTACAATTTTCAAGTGAAAGACCAGATTGGGAGCTATTTCTATGGTCCATCACTTAATCTGCAAAGGGCTTCGGGTGGCTTTGGTCCTTTCGTTGTTAATAATCGAGATATTATTGCAATCCCTTTTGCTCAACCAGATGGTGATTTTATCATTATGATTGGTGATTGGTATACTCGAAATCATACGGTTAGTATTTGTGCTCGAAAAGCCTTCCATGTGTGTTGAAGTGTTTATAAGATTTTAGCTTAATGGTTTCATGACTCAATTTTGGTGGTGATTCAATTTTAAGGCTTTGAGAACTGACCTTGAATCTGGGAAAGAGCTTGGAATGCCAGATGGAGTTTTAATTAATGGGAAGGGGCCGTATAAGTACAACACAACTTTGGTGCCTGATGGTATTGAGTATGAGACAATCAATGTTGATCCAGGTAATGTTCTGGTTGAACCATTGGGTTTTATGTGCCTCTGATGGTAGTTTGATAAAGTAGATATCACAGGAAATTCTTTTTCTGGACTTAATATTTCTTTTGTTGAAATGTCTCCAGCACACTAAATTGTTTTTCTTTCTATTCTTATATATGGCAATGATGACATGCTTTTGTTTGGGGTTATATGGGAAGGCTTGAGACCTCCATTCTAGATTTAGGGAAAGACTTGTACACTCTTCTGCTATGGAGCCTTTACAATGACATCGATTTTGGGCAAGCAAGCGACTAAACTCCAATTGCTTTGTTTTTCAGGCAAGACCTATCGTTTTCGAGTGCACAATGTTGGTACATCAACAAGTTTAAACTTCAGAATTCAGGGTCACAATCTGCTTCTTGTGGAGACAGAGGGACGTTACACTGTACAGCAAAACTATACCAGCTTTGATATCCATGTTGGCCAATCGTCTTCGTTCTTGGTTACCATGGATCAGAATGCAACTAGTGATTACTACATTGTAGCAAGTGCTCGTTTTGTGAATGAGTCAATTTGGCAAAGAGTTACAGGTGTTGCCATCTTACACTATTCCAATTCAAAAGGACCAGCAGCTGGTCCTTTGCCTGATGCACCAGCAGATATCTATAACCAGTGGGCAGCAATGAATCAGCCAAAATCCATCAGGTGATTTTTCTTTTTGAAGTGCGTTATATATTATTTTATCAATCTTTTTTTCGTGACTCTCACTAATATATATTTATCCTTACAATATATTAATCTTGATTCTGTTATAGATACATCTTTTTAATACAGAATGAAATTTAGTTATTTCAGTTTAGAAAGAGAGGTCAGAAGTATCAAAAAGGGCTCTATTTTTCATTTTGCTTATAGAGGTTTGCTTTCCTACAATATTTGAAAACATGGTTTTCTAACTTTGCTTTTCTGTTATGAACCTTAACTAGGGGATAACTTTGGTCAACCTAGGGTTATTCTACCACTTTCCTCCAGACAGAAAATAAAAGCACTATTGACAATGCAAGTTTAGGTCTATTGTTTTAACCTTAAATGCAAGGTTGAAGCTAGAGACATGATCACATTTTGCGTTACCATTATGTTAGCTCCAAAAACTAAATCTCTTTGGCACTGTACATGAACTAGGCAAAATACTACTGCAAGTGGAGCACGACCAAACCCACAGGGGTCTTTCCACTATGGTTCAATCAATGTGACTGATACATATGTGATAAGAAGCTTGCCACCAGTTACAATTAATGGGAAGCAACGTGCAACACTGAATGGAATATCATTTGTAAATCCTGATACGCCAGTCAGGCTTGCAGACATTCATAAAGTGAAGGGAGATTACAAGCTTGATTTTCCAAATCAGCCACTTGATAGATCTCCTCGGTTGGACACATCTTTGATTAATGCTACATATAAAGGTTTCATAGAAGTTATATTGCAGAACAATGATACCAGAATGCAGAGTTTTCACATGGATGGCTACTCGTTTTTTGTCACCGGGTAAGAAAGCTTTGGTTTCTTATTGCTTATTGATTTCTTATAGAAATGTAATGTACTAAATTTTGGTATAAAATTCTGAAAATAAAGAAGTATTTGACATGTATGCAGTATGGACTGGGGTATTTGGACGGAAGACAAGAGAAGTCAATATAACAAGTGGGATGCTATTTCTCGCAGCACTGTAGAGGTATCTGTTCTGTTGGGCATACTCTGAAGTGTATCTCTTCCTGTGCTTTTTGTTACTCTCCTTTATCTAACTGGTGGATAGTACCTGTATGGTGTCGGCTGGTTGTCATGCTTTTGAAGTGTACATGACAGTGCCAGAAGTCACTCTTTAACTTTTGGATTATCCACTGTTGTGATAGGCTCGAAATATCTGATTGATTGTTCCATTTTAATTCTCGTTTTTTTTTGGTTTTATAACACTAGGTTTACCCTGGGGCATGGACAGCAGTCTATGCTTCACTCGACAATGTTGGTATCTGGAATCTTAGGGTCGAAAACTTAGACAGATGGTATCTCGGTCAAGAAACTTACATGAAAATAGTCAATCCTGAGGAGAATGGCAACACTGAGATGGGTCCTCCTGATAATGTCAGATACTGTGGTGCTCTTGCATCCATGCAGAAGTATATATCTAATACTCTTTATCTTTCTTTTTGCGTTTCTATACTTCTTATAATTGAAGCTAATACATTCTTTTAACTTCAGGGATACGAGCGCCAATGCGGCAGTATCCGATCTCGGTGGCCAGACCAAGCTATTTTTGACCCTTCTGATGACACTTCTTACTGCAATTTTCATTTCCTACTAATCTTTTCTGCTGCTCAGATGCGACGGTTGTTTTCGGTGGTGATCCTTGTATTGTCTCTGTCGTAAACTGCATATAACAATTGGATTTGTTTGGATTACATACTTGGTTTAGCTATGAAACTCTTGTCTTGTTAGTAGAATTAGGTGTCCATGAACACCCCACAAACTTGTATTTAGTTCACTGGGGATCCATCATTCTTTATTCTTCTTTAAACTGCATTGATGATTATCACATTATCACTCTAACATGTGGGAATATAGTCTTTCTTCGTCGTTGTTTACTATGCAGGTTTCACAGTTCATTTTCTAACTGTGAATTTGAAACAGAAGTTCTTCCCATTTGATGAGTTGATCCACTTATTCATTCAATACCTCAAGGATATAGTTAATGAGTTAAAGCTTGCTCTTCCCGGTTTCAGATCACGATACTATCAAATGGGTTGGGCTTGTAATTGATGTGATAACACCAACTGGATTAAAATGAGGCTATATTCAGAGAAATCAGTATAGAAAATGTCAAAGGTAATCCATCCATAAGTCAAACCTGTGATAGACCAAAAGAAGAAGACAAATGCAAAGACAGTAACGGTAATTCCGGTGGCCAGAACTATATTAATCCGAAGTAGCATAAAATAGGAGGTCTTGGTTTTGGGGATTTGTGGGTTGAAACATGATACCATAATAGCAGTCACATGGAATTGTCTGAGGTAGGGAAAGCACTTATGATGTTTTCTTGCAACACAAACAACAACAATTTTTAATGAAGACCTAATTATTCACTCGCACTTCCTCATGCCCTTGTTCGTTTCATGCGTATGGACAACCGTTGACTTTGCAGGGCATGCACAGAAGCTCTATAATGAACTTGGTCCGACCAAGGACTTGGCCATGTCAAGATTTTGACCCCCTTCAAGTTTATAGCTTCCATTCCTCCTAGGATTCCTTCTGGTAATGACTGCTCTGGTTTAGTGGTCATGTCTTGTCTCACTGTCTGTGT
>JAOQMM010000006.1:21557787-21572055 GCA_027563515.1 Erythroxylum platyclados
TATATATATACACACACATATATGATTAAACTATCTCAAAAAGATTATATTAAGATTATTATAAGTTATAAAGTTAATTATTACAACTAATTTTTATTAACTATTGAGCATATTACACTATTTTATATTGAATTTCCTTTTTACATAGTTTCCACACCATTTAATTTCTCTGCTACAAATATATTTAAGTCTCAATATAAAGAAGAGAAGGTAATTACTTTAATTCAATATGAAGGCAAATAATCAACTCAAATTAATTATATTTTTTCTATCATATTTGTTTATGGCAAAATGTTCATACTAATTTAACAAAATGACGTTGTTTTAATATTAAGTTTGACAATAGATCGGGTTAAACCTGAGCCTACTTAAGCTGGAGCCTAACTCTTAATTTTGTGTTTGGACCTAAACTTGATTTGAAACCTCATTTGACTTTAGGCTCCAGACTTGAGCCTAAATTAAGTTCAATTGAATATTTTTTAATTTTAAAAGTTAAAAATGATTTCAATATTATTTTATTTAAAATTTTTTAATTTTGAGTCGATTGTTATCTAAAGTTCTAATTAACTCAAATTAGATCCATTGATTTAGTCTTAACTTAAAATTTAGGTTCAAATAATAAGCTAGAAACATCTTTCCTGTGAGCTCGATCGAAGTATTTGTCATCCTTAACGAGAAAACAAATATATATATATATATATATGATATAAATAAATAAATATATATATAAATATAAAAGAACTTTTCTTTTCAAGCATATTCCTCAATCCTCGTATAAGTTGTGATTGTTTACGTAAAATTGAAGCCGAAAATATGTATTGATTAATGATTAAAAAATTTAATCGATTCGACCGATTCAATTATAAAAATTTTGAATTGTTCAATTTTTTAGTTCGGTTTTTAATTTTTCGATTCAACTTACTTTAATATATCTTCTTGTTAAAAAAAATAATTTATTAATTAATCGGTCAATTTTATAAAGTAATAAGTTTTTATAAACTAAAATAAATCAATTAATTTTCATTTAATAATTTCTTTTTTAAATAAACTTCAAATTCTTCGATAGGTAAGAACAATCTCTTTTAATCATATTTTAAATTATTTAATTTTATTTAATCTTTAGCTGACTTTATGAGAATTTAATATTAGTTGAACCTTTTAAATCTTAAACCTCTTACTTTACCGTTCAACATCCGGTGTGGTATTAAAGCATTAACTACAATAAATAAATATTGATGAAGTGGGTTGGTAGAGATAACAAATAAACATATTGTCATTGTACAAATTCTACAAACATAAAACAAAAACAAAGAGATTATGCACCCATTTGTTAATATCAAATCCAAATAAAATCTCTCAAAACAGAATTTTTATATAGATTTGGAACCCAAGTTTTAGATCTTCCAAATTCCAATCACCAAACTCAGAATACTTTAGTTGATGACGAATCTTGTGATGGAATAGTGAAGTAAGAAATGGGATTGTGGGGACTTGCTAAAGAAAATGGAAAATGAAAATTGCAGACACCATAGGTGTCGATGAGTGATTGAGGTCATAAGCTTTTTCACCATCACAATCATGGACCTCGCTGAGCAAGTGGAGCCAAAACTTAGGAGCCTGAAGGAGGAAGAGGAAGATATCAATTTTTAGGTGTGGGGCTCTTGTCAAGAGCTTGTCCTTCAAATTCATCCCCAACCACACACAACATACGCGTGAATGATAATCTCTCACACAACAACATCAATGGCCTTCTTCTTCGATTGTTCTTTGTCTAGAGGGAATAAAAAAAAAAGAAGGGCAAGCCTCATTTTCTTGTCATGTTTATGGTGCAAATTGCATGATTTATCATTCACTCCAAATGGTCAATGCTACTTAAATTCCAAGTTAGAGTTATCCATCCAAAGGTCAAGCGTAGAGCTTCGTTAACTTGGGGGTTTAGTAGATTACTCGTCGCAAGAAAAAAGATTAATTTTTAGAGTGAAATATATAAATCTCTTTTATAATTTAAAAGAATTTAATCTTTAAATTTTTCGATTTTTTTCTACTTTTCAGTTTTTCAGAAAAACCCTTTATCTTAATTTCTAGATAAAAAATAACAATGAAGTATATGCAATATAAATATCAAACGTAAACTAATCAACTCTTAAATTTAACTTAGATTAATAATTTAATATAATTATAATAAATTATTAATTTGAGTTGAAATTAATTAGTTTAATTTGAATTTAAAAATTATGTTAAATCATAATGTAAATAATATTTGATTAGTACATATGTGATATTCACGACATATGTTTCATAATTATTTTTAATTCAAGTATGAGTGAAAGAATTTTTTTGAAAAACTAAAAATTAAATTTATTTTGAAAATTTTAAATATCATGAATTTTTAAGAGAAGCCTGTATCTTTTATATTAATTTTTATTATAATTTTATGTTATGAAAATAATATTTTTATTACTTATAATATTAACAAACATTAATATTGGAAACTTTTCTTTTTAGAAAATATTTTTTTTTTCAAATGTTCGATGACTGTGATATGTTGCTTCAAGTTTTAGTGAGACCATTTAGTCTTATAGGTCGATGATGATCTTTCTAGAAATCCAAAAGCGTGTTATCTTCGTAGTCTCTTTAATTACATTTTGAACATTCTATCGACTCGAAAGTGATAAAAAATAATATAAATCTAAGGTTCAAGACTATTTAGATTTAACAATGAAATTAAAAAAAAGGAAAATAAAGTGTAATTAGTTATTAGTTATTACGGTCAATTTAGGATAAAGGGTTACACGGCAAAGAAAAATGAAGTTAATCAAATTCTTCTTCAAATCATAATATTCACATTGGTCAATTTTAAGAAAATTGACAAGAAGCTTAAGTGAATAAAATGTGAACAATCTTAATAACGTGTCAAACCGTACTAATAAATTGAGAATCTGAGATCATTAGAATCTCATGAATTTTCAAATTTTTAAATATTATTTTTTTTAAAAATTAAGCTCTTATATAATAATTTAATTGAATTTATCACTTCATTCTGAATTGTTAATTTATTAAATAATTTACCTAAAATACGTGTATATCTAAAATTTTAATTTAAACTCTTCCATTCACATTAGTCAATCACAAGAAGTTTCAATAACAACAATATTCAATAAAATTCTCGCTGAAACGGGAGTCTAAGAAGTTCAATAGTATACAGCTTTATCCTTATATAATAGGAAGACCGTCTCCGATAGACCCAATTGTAATGTCAATCACAAAAAACTTAAGTGACTTAAAAGTGGATAGTAAAATTTTGTAAGGTTTTTAAATATTAAAAAATTAATTTAAATACTTAAATAATAATTTAATCAAACTCATAATTTCTTTTAATCGTTAAATTATTAAATATTTTATTGAATCTAAGAAAAAATGTGCACTTATGGGTAGACATGGAAGGTGTCAAGCACATGCACAAGACAAGCGTGGCAAGTGTGTAGCAATATGCTCCTAAAAATTTCAGCTATTTATTGATTTGGCATCAAGCAAAGAAGAAGCTCACTTGTATATAAAGGTGGGTGAGTGGGGCTTTGAGTCTATTGCCAATGTATTATTATTACTACTTATTATTAGCAACTAAGGGAGACATTTGGATTTAGTAGCGTTGATCATGGGAAGACAGCCTTGTTGTGACAAGCTTGGTGTGAAGAAAGGTCCCTGGACCGCCGAGGAGGACAGGAAGTTGGTCAATTTCATTCTCACACATGGCCAATGCTGTTGGCGTGCTGTGCCTAAGCTAGCCGGTCTCCGCCGCTGTGGGAAGAGCTGCCGTCTCCGCTGGACTAATTACCTCCGCCCTGACTTGAAACGTGGCCTTCTTAATCCGGCGGAGGAGCAACTTGTCATTGATCTCCATGCTTGTCTTGGCAATAGGTATATATATATATATATTTATATATATATTCATCGTCATTTTCACTGGTTTCTTGTTTCTTTGTTTCTGATTTTCAGAGAGATTATTGCTTTTGAATCCTGTGGAAAGTGATGATTTTGTTCAGGAATATAAACCC
Source organism: Erythroxylum platyclados (assembly GCA_027563515.1). Classification (NCBI taxonomy): domain Eukaryota; kingdom Viridiplantae; phylum Streptophyta; class Magnoliopsida; order Malpighiales; family Erythroxylaceae; genus Erythroxylum; species Erythroxylum platyclados. The sequence goes on from JAOQMM010000006.1 coordinate 21,561,843, forward strand.
AACTCAGAACCTGAAAGTGAGAAAACTGAGAAGGATCAAAGATCTGATAGGCTTTCAGTACCATCAACAAAAAGATTTTAACTCTTCTTCTACTTTCTTCAGGTGGTCCAAGATTGCAGCAAAATTACCAGGAAGAACAGACAATGAGATAAAGAATCACTGGAACACTCACATCAAGAAGAAGCTTATTAAGATGGGGATCGACCCTGTCACACACGAATCTCTTCAGAAACAAGTTAGTAACCCACTAGAAGAGAATGCACAAGCCTCGTCAAATGATGACTGTTCTAGCACGCCGCCACCTGAAAATTGCTCGGTTGAAGAGAGTAGAATATCCAATCCTGACAGTAACGACAACCCAATAACGAGTTCAATCTGGCCGGAGACTCTTCTTAACGACTCGGCATGGAATTTTCCGGCGAGCAAAGAAGAATACTGTGAGTTTGGTATATCATCATCATCATCAGGAGGTAATTCTCAATGGTTTTTGGATGATTACCTTGGACTTGGTAGTTTCAGTGACATGGATCCAAGTTTACTGGACATGAGTGGCAAGCACTAACCTGTAGTGTAACTATCATAAAGTAAGGGGGAAAAAAAAAAAGGACCCAATTCCTGAAATTCCAGTTTCTGGCCTTGTATTTCAATAGTTTCCGTCTTCATCTCCATCTCAAAACCCTAGTTTAGGGTCTTGGAATAAACCAAGAGAAGTGGAATTTTTCAGGGCAAAATGTTCGTTTTAGTAATTTTTCTCTGTTTTTCTTTGTGATGTAGAGATGAAGATAAGAAACTATTGACATCTGTAATTATAATTATCCAAAGTTTTTAACCAGCTGGTACCTAATACTGAATAGTCTTCAAATTCTAAATTACGAATTACGAGTCAGAATGTAGTTACGAGCTATTACAGTAATTACAGAATAGCAAACGTAATTATGATAAAGTACAATATTAATTCAGAATGCAATCACAATATTACAAGTCATGATATTTTGCTCCCCAATTTAAAACACTAATTGTCCCGCATCCAAGAAAAATGGTAGTGGAAATATATTCTCGAAACAAGTTATGAATTGGTCAAGAAAGTCAAAGGATGCTACTGAGTCCAAGATAAACTTCTAATTCACTTAGTCAAAGGCACGCTTAAAATCAATCTTCAAGGTGCAACCCCTTTTTGGTTTCTTATTGTTATACCCCTTAAGTAATTCTTAAACCAAGAGTAGATTGTCTCCAATATTCTTACCTTTTACAAAAGCTCCATGGCTCCTACTGATTATGCGTTCCGAGAAGAGGCTTGAGCCTGTTTGCTGTCAATTTTGCAATAATTTTGTAAACTACATTATAGCAAGATATGAGCCTGTAGTCATTGAAATGCTTATGATTGCACTTCTTGTGAATAAGATTCACAAGGGTCTTATTTAGCTCTTTGAGCATGCAAACTAAAGAAAAGAAATTTAAGACTGCACAGGAAATTATGTTACCTATTAAGTGCCAAGTTTGTTAGAGGAAGAAGGCATTAAAATTGTCTAGTCTAGGGCCTTTTATAGTTTTAGAGAGAAAAGTGCTTGTTTAACATCTTGTTCACTGAAATGTTTCAATAGAGATTCCTTTTGCTCATTAGAAATGGAGTTGTGGACAAATTCATTAAATTCCCATAAGGTGGAATCATTATGGGTAGAAGGTCCTAATAACTCCTTAAAGTGGTTAAATACTATAGATTTGATCTCATATTGCTTGTAAATAATGGAGCCTTTATCAGTCCTTAAGGAATGAATTTTGTTCACATTCTTCCTGCAAAGAATACAATTATGGAAGTATTGGTGTTTTTCACCATTCATTAACCAATTTATTCTTGCTCTTTGCTTGAGTAAGGAATGAGAATTATTAAGAGTTGTTATGTATTTATCTATAGTTTGCTTCCCTTTGACTTTAAGAGATGTGTCATCAGGGTCCTGATTACCTTGCTATTAGCGAGTCATAGAGGTTTAATCCTTTTTCCATAGCTTCCTTGAATCCTCATTTTGATAAGGTATTTGTTGAATCAAAATGGATGCCTTATCAAGCCATAGTTGACTCCTTAAAAACCCTATAGGAGTATGATCAGAGAAAAGAGGCTGGTTGAGAAAAGCATTACTAGTTCTAAAATGTGCAAACCACTTTGGATTGACTAAGGCACGAACTAGTTTCTTCCTAATTAAGTTATTACTTCCCTACTTATTACTCCTTTATAACTTAGGTTAGAAGGAGAAAGAGTTTAGGCAATCCAACAAATTGTTACTGCTCTTCTTGTAACTTAGGTTTTTTGTTTCAGATTCGTAAGAGAAGATGGTAGAGTTAAAATCTCCAGTAATCGACCACGGTTTATTGATTGAGCCCTCCATTACCTTCAAATCATTATAAAGAAATCTCCTTTGGAACTTAAAGTTGGAAGCATAGATGAAGTTGACTTCCAAACATTCAGAGTTCATCATGATTACCAGATGAACATATTTGTCTGAGATTATTTATTGAATGATGTTGACTTTGTAAGGGTCAAATCCTATAACAATCTTGCCCAAGTAATCATAATGGTGGTTTGATAATAGCTCTCAGTTTTTACCAAAAACTCCTCTACATAGCTGTAACTTTTCTTTCTTAACCTTTGTTTCTAAAATTCCTACTAAGACACTTTTTAGTGACCTGATAATCTTTAACTATTTGTTTATTTTTGGGACAATTCATGCCCGTTTGCTTTCCATGACAATTTCATAAGATTAAGAAAGGAACTAAAAGTCCTTTCTTCTTAGATTTTTTATCATGTTTTCTCTTTGATGTTACAACTTGTTATGGTTCAAAAGCATACCATAAATCTAACAAACTATTTTCAACATTATTTTCCAAACTGAGCGCCTTTGGAGAGTTTAAAGGTGAAGTCATTTTCTCCTTACTATTCTTTAACCTTCTAAAGCTTTCATCTATTTCAAAGTGTACCTTTGTAATACTCATTTATTCATGTTTTAGATTATTCACATTCTCAGCATTAACATTTTCAAGGGCAGGTGTAGTTTGAAGATTAAGAAGCTCATATGAAAATCCAGTCAGGAACCTACTTCCAATTTCCCTCCATCTCTTCTTTTCTGAGTCTAAGGATTGGGGTTTCCACTCATAACTAACCTTAATGAAGTCTTCCACTAATTCACCATTTTCATCCAGCCTTATAATAGGTAGAGAACTAGGAAGTTTAGAATTCATTTTAATGTCCAGACATATCCTCGCACAGCCACCCTTCTCATAGTTACAATCATTTTATCAAAGCAAAGAGGTCTCTTGATGGAACTAGCTAAATGACTTAGACCAATAGTTATCTAATACTCAAGTGAAACCCCATGAAATCTTATTCAAATGGGTAGATGCTTGAGTTTCATATTCTTTAAGTTTATCCCAGGCCTTCACTTTAATAGCATTATTGGGGATCCTTGGATATGCCAAGCTCACGTTTATAAGATATTCTGCATACTGGTTGCATCTGCAAATCTGAATAGAAATAACTCTTCCTTATTTACCAGGACACTCTCTAACCCCAATTTTAACTAGAAGTTCATTGGTCATTGGTAAACTATCAAAAAATCCAATCTCTTTTAGGGAAAAAACCCACCGGTTTGTTTGCCCATTTTGTTACTCCCTGTTGAAAGATTTCTAATGGGGAAACCACCTAAGTACCAATTGAAGAATCAAAGTCAATAGGTGTTAGGAGGTACCTCATTTAATCAAAGGTTGTAGAATCTCCCACCACTTAGCTCCAAGTGTGTTTGGGGCTAGGATTGGACCTACCATCTCCAGATTTGGAATTTTGCGCTGGTAGTTGGACCTTGGAAGCTAGAAGAGAAGAAAAAGGAGGTGGCTCCATTTCATCTCCTCTTACTTGCTTCTTTTGCTTGTTCGCTCTTTCCTTTGGCATCCATATGTCTCCTTCTCTACACTAGCTTTCTTTATTGTTCTCACTATCACTTGTTCACTTATTGCCTTATCCTAGTCACTTGTTGTCATCGCTTGTTGCTCTTGCTCAAAAAATGTGAATTCAGAGGGAAAGTCTATCCTTAAATTATGTATAGATGAGAGAAGCTTGGTCAGAAGAGAGAAGAAAAGGGCTATATTTAGGAGATCCTCTCTCATCATACTTTTTTTCGTGCGTATGGAGGTATTGTTAAGGTTGTTCTCATATAGAATAGAACATGACAGTAGCTTCAGGTATCACTACCATTATGATAAATCGAAGTTGTTCAACTTATCATTTGTGGATGATTTGCTACTGATCAGTGGAGCTGACTCTAATTCTATTTCTTTGCTCATAAATTCCCTGCATGATTTTGGGGTATTATTAGGACCTAATGTGAATCTACAGAAGAGTGCCTTATATATTTTAGCAGACCCATCATGTGTTGCTTCTCAACTCTTTACAATCTCACGATTACCTCTTCATAATATTCCATTTAGGTACCTAGGCATCTCGGTTTCAGAAAAAAGGATTTCCTACTTTGAATGTTAGCCTTTTTTTATGCAGTTAGGAAAAATATCAACCACTGGAACAACCATTTTCTCTCCTATATCAGTAGGTTACAACTAATTTTATTAGTCTTAAATAACCTTTATATCCATTGGAGCTCACACTTGTTTCTTCCTTAAAAGCTTGTCAAAGACAGAAAAAATGTTTAAGAACTTCTTATGGACGGAAATAGCTGAAAAACATCAAGGTGCAAATGTTAGATGGCTTGATGCTTGTGCTCCAATTACTTATGGAGGTTTAGGATTGTCTTCTATGAGGGATACTAACAAAATGTTGTTGGTTAAAAGAATTTGAAAACAATTCACTAATGCTTAATTAATATGGGTTAAATGTGTTCATTCTTATATAATAAAAGAACAGAACTTTTAGATCATCAAGATACTTTAATCATATTCTAAAGATGAGAAAGGATATGAATTTTACTATTAAAAACAAGGTACGGAATAGATCAAAAACTTTATTTTGGAATGAATAGGTTCGTATCACAACATTACGCATCTAGATCATCTGAAGCTAATTATTCCTCCAAGAGAAAAAGTAAATAGAGTGATATTGGAAGGAGAATATAATTGTAGAATAAGGGCTCTTTCTCCTGTTATGAATCACACTCCATCTTATCCACTTTGCTTCAATGAGGATGACAAGCCTGAATGGGTTTACCATAACTCTAGAATGTTTACTAACAAGTCTTGCCTTGATCTATTTAGAAGTAGAAAATCAATGGTATCATGGTAGAAGAAATTGCTCTATTTTCCTAAGAGATCCCATAAGACACCCTTCGTACTTTGATTAGCAATCTAGAATAGACTAGCAACCAAAGACAAGATTAGAAGGAATTGTCCTAAATGCTCTATCCACTCTGTAATTAGGTTCTAGAAAGCATTAATCATGTTCTCAATTCCTGTGATTATGCAATGGAATTTTGTTGTAAATCTCTAATGCTCTGTAAACTTAGCTTCTTGCCATCCATTTAGAACTTGTTTATAGCATAGGCAATGCAAGTAAAGTTCAGCCATCATAGAGACTCCATTGTCTTCAAATTATTGGTAAGTTGTGGAACCAATGCTTTATGAAAGGAAAGAAATACTAGGGTGTTTCAAGGATCAAATCGAAGTATTCACAACATTATAAGCAACACCTTGCTCTAAATTAGAGGACATATTGTTATTCATGAGATCTTTCCAAGTATGAGTAAAAAGTTGACTCGATTATGGGAAAAACTTGATTAATTCCTACAATATGAATACCAGACCAATTCCCAACTCTAGTAACGTTTTCAATGGTGGATATAGTCTAGTAGAGTAAATTCTGTAATTATTGTTTACTCTTAGTAGATAATCTTTTATTTAGCTCCTAGAGGTGTATTTTTTTACTCATAGACTATTATCCTTTTTAGGTGTTGCCACTTGACTAACAAATATTGCATGTATATCTTCAAATATATTTTGCTTAATATAATTTCTTCTTAGCTTGTCAAGAAAAGAAACATGGTGGTAGAAAACAAGTTATGTAATAAAAATTCCATTAATTATAATTATCATTCAAATAAGTGGATGGATCAATGATCAATAGCATAAGTAACCACACAAGCTAATCTTCATTTTCTATGATATATACCTCCAAATATGACTCGAACTAAACCCATTAACTTTGAGTCGAGTTAGAGTCACATTAATTATATTTTTTTATTATTCTGATACAAGTACGATCTTTAAAAAATTAAATTCTAAAACATGGTCTAAATAAAGAATGGTATTAGTATAGTAATAAGCGAATTATAATTTAAATAAAAGAATAAAGACTCAAATTCTAAAATATTTTTATAAGGAAGATTTTAATTATTTCACTCCTAAAAAAATAATTTCATATTTTCTTATATACTTTTTTTGTGTCTTATCATTTTAAAGATTTCAAGTTTGAGAGGGTTACAAACTATTATTCATCTTAGTAATTTAAAAGAAGACAGAATTTAACAATTAGAAGACATTAAGTTTGTAAATATTATAAATCAAAATTATTATTTAATTCTAAATTAATACATGCATATAAATGGTATTTACTAATCACTCTATATAGAGTATTCTAGAGGGAGAGTCTTAGAGCAATAAGTAAAAGTTGCTTCTTTGTGACTATAAAGTTACAAATTTAGTTTACGGAAATAGTCTCTTTATAAAAATTACAAAAGGAAAACTGCGTACATCAATGATCCTTCCCCAGCCTTTGCAAAGTGGAAACCTTGGACATTAAATACGATGACTTTTGATTTTGTTTTATATAGAGTACTCTAATATAGAAAGTAGCATATTCCTATTATTCCCCATTCAAAAGACTACCTCAGGAGAGAGTGGTGGCTTCATAAGCTTGAGTTAGTCCCACCTCTAAAGTAATCATCACTTTTGTGTCTTTTACTTTGTTTTTTTAATTAATCTATGATAAAGTGGTCTTCAAATTAAACTGTGCACAGCTTGAACAACAATTTCTGTACTCGATAAGTGTACTTTCCCTCTTTATTTATACACCTCAAAAGCAATAAACTAAATTGCTAAAATTATAAAACTAGATAGACTAAACATTATCTCTTAATAAAGAGAAGAGATAATATATTTAGAAGTACCTAATTTTTAATTTTTTTAATTTAGTGCTAAACTTTTTAAAATTTTTAATTTAATGGCTACTTTTTCAAACACTATATGATGACATCAAAGTATTATTTTTTGCTAATGTAGCTAATAAATAACTAATCATATAGTATTTGATGGACACGTCACATTAACAAAATTAACTTTTAAACCTAATTTGTACAGATTTTTAAAAAATTAATTACTAAATTAAAAGATTTCAAATGTTTAGAAACTTTTAAATTTATTATTCATAAAGAAAAATGATGAATTAAATATATCATAATAAAAATTAAAGAAAGTATTTATACTAAAGATGTCTTTTATCTAAAAGTTAAAAGACACATATCATATTAATTAAATTTTGATTTCACATTTATGAAATTAAACAAAATTTTCTCCTACTGAATTACATATTTATTTTAAATAATTTATTCAAAAATCGTTGGACTATAGGATAAAATACTTAGTTCCACTTTCTTTAAATTCATTAAAAAGAAGAAGGGAATATGTGACATAGTCAAGCAAAAGTTGGTAGCATTAACTTGCATATGTATAATATGTTTATATCCAAAGAGTATCTACGCAAGAGATCACTATACACTCTGCACGTCTGGGAAAATATTCTCAGATCTTCTTTGTTTTAATGGAAAAGCATCACCAGCAACTTCAAACTAATAGTTATTTTCAAAATTTTAAAAACTAGACCAAAAGTTAAAACGGTAAAACAATAAGTTTAAAGTTTAAAAGGTTCAATTGGTATTAAATCTTCATAAAACTAGCTAAAAATTGAATAAAATTAAAGAATTTAAAATATGATTAAAAGAGATTGTCTTTATTTATTGAAGAATTTAAAATTTAATTAAAAAGATATTATTAAGAAAATTAATTGATTTATATTGATACATAAGAACTTATTAATTTATCAAAATTAATTGAATAAATAATAAACTAATCAATTTTTAACAAAAAAGTTATAAAATTAAATCGAACCGAAAAGTTGATTGATTCAAAATTTTTATAATTGAACCGGCAAAATTAGTTGAATTTTTTTCTCATAGTAATTTTATATCTATTTAAGATTATTGTAATTATCATGAGTCATAATATAGTTTATGGTTATATTGTTGTGAAGGCACTTTGTTTATGTTAAAAAAGATGAGCAACTTCAATATTATAATGTCTCAACTTCAAATTAATTCAACAATTTTTAATATAATCATATTATTGAAAAAAGAGGAAAAATGATTTTTTAATATTTTGTGAATATTATTAATCAACTTTATAACAAATTATTTTAAGTTTATTATTTTCATAAACTCGAATTAAAGTTATCGTTGAATTAGTCTACATCGAATCTTTGAATGCAAGTTGCGCCCGGAGCCTTCTGATTGAGGGAACATTTAGTTGGATGTCACGCATCTTCCCCTCCCTCTCATCAACCCGATTTTGAGAGACAGTGGAATGGATGGAGTTTGGCCTCTTGTCAAATGAATCGCTCACAATCGGCCTAAAGACTAGAGCTCCTGTGTCAATGGATTGTTTTTTCTATCGAAGATGTGTCAAGAGTTTGTTTTCTTACCGAAAATACCCAATGACTATACCAACGAGTTGTTTTTCCTATCGAAGATGCCTAACGATCATACTAACAGATTGTTTACCCCACCAACATTATGTCAAATAGCTATTTTTTTTACCAAATTTGTGCCAAGGGGTTGCTTTTGCATCGAAAATGCCCAGTGAATGTATCAATGAGATGTTTTTCTTATTGAAAGTGCTTAGCTGAACGATTAATAGAAACTTATGTAGATGATTTAAATATGAGATGAGATATTATAAGCGACAAAATAACCTTACTGTCACGATCTACTGAGATTCAGTTCTCTGATGCTTCGATTCGTTCATCCCTTCCCCTCCAAACACATTGTCATCCAACAACTTAAACAAATACGTTTTAAATATCTTTATTTATCTTTTAATAATGGAGTTGCAATATACACAAAAAAAAATAAAAAAAAGAGGGTATTGGTCACAATCATGGTTTCCTCCATTAATGGAACCTTAAAGCTTGTAGTGGGAGCTCACATCTTGCACACTTTACACATTACATCTGAGATCTTGAACTCCAATCGTGTAATGTAGACATTGCAACTACACAAAGTGACCGCTGTCGAGTTCCCACCAAGAAGTGATTTAACAAGCTAACTACTGTACTGTACATTGTTTTCTCTCCATAAAAACAAACTTAAAGCCATATCAGACAATTTCAGAGAAAAAAACGGTTTATAACTTTCTTCTTTGTTTTGAAGATATATTTGAAGAATTATTATGCATTATCGAAATTATATTTTACTAATACATAAAATAACTAAAACTTCATCCTTTATTCAATAAGAAATTCAAAACATTTTATTTAAAAAATTTTATCTTAAATTAAGGTTTTTTAAAAATAAAAGTAATATTTTAAAAATCAGATCAAGAACTAAATTAATAAAATAAAAGGTTTAAGATATAAAATTTCAACCGCTGTTAAACTGTCATAAAACTGATATACAGTAAAATATTGAACAAAAGTGAAGAATTTGAAACATAATTAAAGAATGAGTCTATCCTTGTTTAACGAAGAAGTTGGTATTTAATTTTTAAAAAAACAACTAATTTATTATAATCTATAAAAAATTGTTAATTTATGAAGATTGGTCAATTAATTAATAAATTAGTCAATTTTTAACAACAAATATTATTAAGATAAATTGAACCGAAAAATTAGTCTGTTCAAGATTTTTATGATTAATCCGATGGAACTAATTTAATTTTTTAATCAATGAATAGAAATGAACTTCCATTCTAAATAGTCGGTTGCCAAGAGCTTTTAGTGCACTTTCTATAGCTAAATTATAGGCACCACTAAAAGGTGTGAACTATAAACAAATGTGATGATAGGGTACTTTTTAAGTGGTGAACATAAAGCCAAAGAAGAACCAATGTGCAAGGGTGATTTGAGTACCAAACTTGATGAGTTTAAGTAGATGCTCAAAATGTGAAAGCTAGA